>JAUCBJ010008782.1:0-38612 GCA_032718475.1 Nemertoderma westbladi
ACTAATATGCTGATTTAATTAATTTATCTACAGATCTACGCTGCTGTATCATAATAATTATTTATTATATTGGAAAAAAAGTAGAAATATTTTTTCACTATTCTCGAGGCATTTTATTTACCGAGCGCCAGCGAGGTTAATAAAGGGTCGAGAGAATATTGAAAAAAAACTAAATGTTAATGTTAATTACTCAATGTTAAATAATTTAGTGTTCTCGAATATTTATTACGTAACTAGAGAGCCACTTAACAACATAAACCAATATTGGATATTGAGTTCCGTTTTGGAGAACGCTGTGCAGACACTAAGTTACAGTAACTTCTGAGTGTCTGAATGGATTTTGCTCAAATGACGTGTAAACCTTTTCTACGTCAATGCTCTTTCAACACATTTAACCCTTTCAACCCTATGTCTCAACAGTTGAGACATGACATACTGCGCCATGTCTCAACTGTTGAGACATGAGTTCCTATCGTTTCCTGTCCAGTGCCAGTCAATCCAGCCCATTCTATAGATGATTTTTGAATACTCCGTGCATTTAGATGTGTTAATGGTGCAAAATGGCCCACTGTCTGGCAACTGCAGGCAGTAGCCAGTCTACTTGCATACTACTATAGTTAGACCTTATTTATTTTATTTATTATTTATTTATTTATCTTATTTATTTATTATTCTGATTATACTGATGTATTGCATTAGTTCATTATTCAGATACAGACTGTAGAAACATATATAATATTGGATATAATATGCTTCCTTATTTTTTGACAGACAGACTGACAGACAAACAGACATACATACAGACAAAGACAGATACATCCTAGTGTTGGTCAGTCGTGGAAACTGACATCAGAAATGAAATCAGCGACCTGGAAAACCCCCATGGCGAATGTTTTTATTACATAATATGCCTCCTTATTTTCTAACCAAAGCAATGACCGAAATTTGTGCCATTTTGTCGACAAGCATTCTTATTATATGTCATCTACCTGTAATGCAGCTGCAATGCAGCATGCCGATTGCCGATCCTAGTAGTAGTAGTATGTGAACACATACCTCTACTCCTACTGTATTACCGTTATAAAAAATATATTTTACGGTATAAAAAATATATTTTAATGTGTTTTTTTTATCTCTATAGGCTTTGCTCAACATGAGTGCTCTGTGGAGCATGTTGGTGCAATGGCTGCGTGGTCAGAGCGACAGTTGCGTGAAAAGAGCAACCTATCAGTGAGTACGTTAGTCAATGACGCCCAGTTGGAGAAGAATCGGTACTACCTTTCTTCCATTATAGACATTGTGCGATTTCTTACGGTAAATGGTCTCCCCTTGCGCGGTGATAAGGAAGATAATATAAGACAATGTATAACTACATTAGACTGCGACACTGGAGAATTGGACAGCAATGGATTGCCATGTGGTTTATTCCTCCGTCTTTTTGAATTCACTATGAGAAAGGATGATAAGTTGAGAGATATATACAAGACAATCCCCAACGTGGCCACATACACTTCGCCAGGAATTCAAAATGAGGTTATTAATGTAATGGCAAACCTGGTTAAGGAACATATAGTAGATATGGTAAAGACAGCAGATGTGCCATACTTTACTTTGAAAGTCGATGGAACACGTGACCCAACTGGAATTGAGGATTTGAGTATTGTTGTGCGTTTCGTTAAGGTTGGCGTGGTTGAGGAGCACCTCCTGGAAATTGCAAAGGTTGTCGAACTTGATGCCAAGTCGTTAACTAATGCCATTATGGAGGAACTGAAGTCATCTGGTTTAGATCCGAGTAATATTATCTGTCAGTGTTACGATGGGGCTGCTGTAATGTCTGGTAAGCATGGAGGGGTGCAGGCATTACTGCAGGATGCTGTAGGTAAAAGCATTCCATATGTACACTGCTATAATCACCAATTGCACTTGGTGGTTGTGCATGCACTGCAAGAGAATCTATGGGCTAGAAATTACTTTGAACTTTGTTCAGTCTTGTATAACTTCACTAGGAAGCCCAAGGTCGCTGCTCTGTATGATGGTGCTAAACTCCATCGCCTTCTCGAACAGAGGTGGTCTGGACATTTACAGACAACTAAGACTATATTATACAATTTTGAAGAGATAACCAATCTTCTCAAATCCTGTGCCGATTGCTCAGAAACTGATATTTCTGTGGAGGCTACTGGTCTACTAATGAAGATCAGAGAATCTAAGTTCATGTTCATGTCTAAACTGTGCTTCAAGATTCTTAGCTTATTGAAACCAGCCAATGATGCTCTACAGTCAAAGTCAATGGATTTGCTCTCAGGTTCCGAAGTTGTTCTAGAATGCCTGAAATGCATTAAGGATCTACGCAACAGTAAATTCTTCAGCGAGATTTATGTCCCAACCAATGACGATGATTGCAGATCAAGAAAAAGGCGCGTTCATGTAACTAGCACAAGGTTAGACATTTTTGTAATTGTTGATTACGTTCCACATGGTGGACCTTTGAATCATTTATGTCATATTTCTGATTTGAATTTTGACAATTTTATTAATAATAAATTAAAAAATGTTAAGGCATTAACGGGAATGTGGGTTAATTTTATAAAAATGATTTTTAAGGAACACATCTATATTTGTGAGTGCGAATCTGAGGAGGTCACCAAAATAAACCCCAGTGTAGCCCACCTCTAGTAATATTACAAAACATGAGGTTAATAATTTAAATGTAAAATGTATTTGTAGATTATCGGACTCTGTGGCATATGAGACTCTAGGATCCGGATCCAGACCAAGTTCGCATTGTTCCCGTGATGTCTCTGCGAAGGATAATTTCAAGCAGACCTATAGTGAAATTCTAGACCTCATTATTACGGAGATGGAGGCTCGGTTTGGAGGCAAGAGCGATATTGTAAGTTTAGTTTGTTCGGACTTATTAGTATATTAGATTATTATTAGATTATTATTTTATTTAACTTCTAATACTGGGCTATAAGTTGTATAGATATCATGCAAAATAAAAATCAGGGGTGTGGGTCAATAATGACACCCCCCCCCCCCCCCCCCACCCTCCCCTACGAACCCCGATTTTTATTTTGCATGCATACATTTCGAATGCTCATTGCAAGTTGTATTTTTTGGCGTAAAATTTGGAACTATAACAAAATTTTGCACCCACCCCCGAAAAATACACGTTTGAGAGTGCAATTATTATTTATTCCATCGAAATCAGAACCCAGAAAAACCGACGTAACTCAAAAATATACATGGTATAACTTTTTTTATAAGAAAATTTCAGATTTCCAACTCCATTTGTTTTCAGAAATATAACAACATTAACAACACTAACAACATTAACATATACAATTTGCCCTTTGCAGCTAACTGCAATTGGAGTTTGTGGAAATCTGGGACAATGTGTAACTCCAGGAGAGATCCAGCCACTCGCCTCATTATGTGGGATACGAATTGAAGATCACATGGACGAGATCAAAACTGGAAGAACTTTCATCAAAAACAAACTGAAGGGAGAAGATAAGAGTAACCTTTCGTTGATTGTATCAACCATGTACCCTTATCGGGATGCCTTCCCCAATGCATACCGATTGGTAGCGGCAGGATTAACGTTTGGTTCTTCATCAGCAACCTGCGAAGCATCATTCAGTGCCCTCGCACGAATATTAACTGCATTTCGGTGCTCAATGTCGCACGGACGTAAGGCCAATCTAGTAATACTGGTTAGTGCTGTAGTGTCTGAGTCTCAGACACTACAGCACTAACCCTGTAACCAGCTAACAGACTAACTTTATTCCAGTATTCGCAGATTCGGCTACCTACTTGTCACCGGTACTCCAATTAATACTCCTGTACGTAGGCCATGCTTGTACTCGTACTATATGACTGTAGCTAGACCAGTACTGCAGTAGACAGGTAGACATACCGGTAGACCTGTAGATTGCTACCATCCCTGCCACGTCACTTAGGCAGGTCTACTGCTGTAATGTCAGACTACTGGACTATACTCAGATACTGTAGTTTTAGCTATTGTTTGCTTTGTTGCCCCATCGTCGCTACTGAAAAAGAATATGGGGCGAGTTGCGAGCCATCAGCGAACTGCTTTAATTATACTATGGCCGTTTCCAAAAGTCTGGGTGTTGTGTCAGTGTGTGTGTGTTTGTCGGAAGCCAATATCAGAATAACATATCCATATTATAATAATTATAATTGTTCGCTGAGATGGCTTTCCAGATTCTGCTTCATGGAGGCCCCTCTCTTGTTATACTGTAGTGTAGATGTAGAACGCTAAGAGTATACTGTACAAGACAATGGAATTAGAGTGGAATGAACTTAGGCTTGGGGGGGGGGGGGGGGGGGGTGCAATTGCCCAAGGGATCTAAGATCTAGGAGATAAAAATTACAGGCATAGAGAGGGCGAAATGTTGGAGTATTAAAGCCTATTCCTACAGTGTTATATTTACTGCAAAGATGTAGCCTCTGTTATATACCGACCGCTAATGTAAAAGCGTTTAGATTTATCAAAGTATTTATTATATTGTTTAAATTTAAAAAGTTTGATTTAAATGCGCAAATTGCAAAACCTCAATATTGTTTCCATTTTCCAGCCTGAATTATGTTTTACATCAATCAAAAATATTTCAAATGCATTTCTGTACTACAGTAAATAGACTAATTAGAAACAAAAATAAAAAAAATTTCAAAAAAAATTATTTTTACGGAATGCCAAACTATATACAATAATTGTATACATTATCCATCCGACAGGGTTGTTTTTTGCTAATTATTATTTGCATCACTGGAGTGATTTGCATGTTAACGCAATTTTTATCCAACATGCGCACTATTTGTTTTTACGTAAACCATGAGGTAAACATGAGGTAAACCATATACAGTACATTAGCAAGGAATAGTTGTTATCGAGTTTGCTGGAGATTAATGATGCGTGTATTAATACCGCAAAATCAGGCTTTGGTGAAATTGCCACGTACAGTACTCTGTTTAGATTGCGAAGATGATAGTATGATTCTCTTACTATTCGGGACACTTTTCAAGAGTAAGATGTGAATCTATAATTTGGCCGATGTTTTGTACTATTGAGCTACATGGTAATATATCCGAACCTGCTTGTAATGTTGGTTCTACGAACTGGTTCCAAAATCTTGAATGGAGCAAAACCACCTCCGTTTCATGCGAGTTCATTTTCCACGGTTTTACCCCTGTAAATATTGTGACGTCTATTCCATGTCGAGCTACCGTTAGTCCGAAATGTCCCCTAATTGCTGAGCTCGCTGCCTGATCACTTAGACCACACTCATGACTCATCGGTGAGTCATAGCACCCAAAGGGTGTCATTGGCGCCAGACTGTCGGGGTGATACCTCCCAATTAGTCTAATTAGACCCTAATTCACAGGTGTCATAAATTAATTAGTAGGCCTATATTCAATTAATGATCAATTAATCCCCAATAGGTGTCTTATGACTTCTAATTAGGGTTTAATTGCTTACCCTAATTAATCACACTGATTAGCGCTTGGACACCCAATGGGTCATCAGTGATGTCCAACTATCACCGAGCTGGCCAAACGGGTGTCATTAAGTGACACCTCCCCTCTGATTTTCCTAATTACTCATACCTCCCAAACTGTATCCAAGCGCCCCTCCCCCTCATCCAATAGGCTTTACTAATCCTTTACCAATTGCATTATGTGCCCTTTATTGCATCGGACCTACTGTACCTCTATTATAACCCCAGGGTCATAACATTAATTAAGCTGCAAGCCGCCTTTGATGTCGTTATTCAATGGCGCCACATTGGCTACCATTGAAAAACATTAGGTGAGCTATAACTAGCCTCGTGCGACGTCAACAAAGGTGCGTCCTCATTGGCTGCTTTACTTACATCTGCTCTATGATTGGTTGCTTTACTTACATCTGCGCTCATCTAGCTGCATGGTGCAGCACTACCACTGCCGCATCTACAGTGGTTCCACGTGTAGTGCTGCCTCTGCTGCATCTAGCTGCATGTGCTGTGCAGCGCTACCACTGTGGCATCTAGCTGCATTTTGCAACGCTACCACTGTCGCATCTACAGTAGCTGCACATGAAGCGCTACCACTGCGGCATCTAGCTGCACGTGTACTGCTACCACTGACGCATCTAGCTTAACATGCAGCGCTACCACTGCTGCATCTAGCTGCACGTGCGGCGCTACCACTGTCACATCTAGCTGCATGTGCAGCACTACCAGTGCCGCATATCTACAGTAGCTGCGAGTGGATTGCTACCGTTGCGGCATCTGGCTGCACGTGCAGCGCTACCACTGTCGCTTTTGCTGCATACTGCTTTCGCTGTATATCGAAATCTTATATTTTATCAGAGAATTATTCAATATCTAAGCACATAATATTTCGTGCCAAATCTGTGCTGTATATCACTGTTGAGATTGTTTGTCCGTTGCTTAGCATCGGTTGCCGTAACTCTAAGGCTCCTATTGGCTGCCATTCTTGCAATATTCTTACGCCTTATTGGCTGTTCTATTTGCAGTGTTACTTGTTTATATAGTCGATGTTCATGCCATTACTCTCTAGGCATAACTTGATAACATCTAAGCCCACTACGAGTTGTGTAATTTGCAGGACTCGTAATATTTCACCTGCTCGTTGCATACATTAATTAATTGCTCGCTGTGTTACATTATTGACTTGCGGTATGTTGCATTATTATTAATTACTATTATTGCTTTACTATTGTTGATGAATATACAAGACCAGAGATCAAACCAACTCGATTTCCACACGGTTAGTGCTGACTGCGCCCTGTCTGTAATGGATTCGGTTCATCTAGTGCGCGTGTGTGCGTCCTTAGTACAGCAATATTATTCCCCAACTAGTAATTATAATCTATTAACACTATGTATGCAGCACGAGCGATCAGTGTGCTTACCACCACGCACTGAGTCCTACAAGGTATCCTACCTGTAATATATGTAAGTCACACGTACATTTACTCGCCAACAACACATTATAACGGAACGGTTTACATGTAACTGTCACTTTATTCCCTTGAAGCAGTTTATAAGTGCCGAAGCTTTATACTTACAGTAATTGGTTGTACATCCAGTTTAGATATATATATTAGATAATATATACAGTATATACACCCATACACTCATAAGAATTACAAATAGACTCGTTGTAGCTGATGTAGGTTAGCCTCCTGTAAAAGCCTTGACAGTCACATCTACAGTAGCTGAACGTGCAGCGCTACCATTGTCACATCTAGCTGCATGTGCAGCACTACCACTGTCGCATGTACAGTAGCTGCACGTGCAGCGAGACTATTGCTGCATCTAGATGCATATGTACTACTACTACTGTCGCATCTACCTTCACGAGCAGCGCTGCCACTGCCGCATCTAGCTGCACATACATCGTTACCAACACTATCGGTAATTCAAAAACGCCAACCGGCATGGCAGCTTGTTACTTTTTTATGCAGCTCGTCTGCAGTAATCCAAAATCGCCGCATGGCACACAGCGGTTGCAAACCGCTATGCGTCGCTCTCAACGAACAGTTACGTATGAACAGCTAATTGCGTCCTTGCAGCTAAATCGAAAATGGAGATTAAGGGATTGAAATTATTTAATCTTATTTTTAGCTTCATATTGAACTCGTCTTTTTTAAAATAAAATCAAATATACAGGCCTATATTATTTATCTTCAATATACTTTAACTTGATACATTGTTTTCCTCTTAGAAATACGTAACTTACTATTGTATATTTAGAGAGTAGAGCAGAGAGAGTGTTCGCGCTTTCAGACCTTTGGCAGTTTAACCCGCCAAATTAGGATGTCTTCTAGATAATAAATCGCTTTTAGCCTCTGACAAGTATTTGATTCACTACACTAGTTGAAACCAATCTGTGCGCGATCATTCACCCGCTGGATATACCCGGGAGATTGACTTCGACGGCTTAATCTTATTGCTATGTAAGCCTAATGTATTATTCGACTGACAGTATTATATAATCTCTGACAATATTATTCACCTTCGGGGAATATTAACAGTTCCTTTTGGACGTGGCGCTCTATCTATATAAACAGAGCTATGACCATGGCCTACTTTATAAGAGGCCATGACAACGCACGGGCAAATAGCTGACTTGGAGGCCACTTTGTTTATGGGTGTAAGTCGGAATATATGGTAGATACAAACTTCTAACCTTTACCTACCCCCACTAAGTCGATGCTGAGGATCTCAAATATCATATTTAAAATTGTTTATCTCGAGACCCTGTTGCTATGGCAACATCTAATCAGTGGATACCGGTTGACCGGTATTTGTCTGTCTGTATAGCATGTAGCCTATATCTGTATATGCCTAGTTTCTAGTGGGGCGGCCTACTTCATGTGTACTTCTGTATTCTGTTTTCTTCCAAATGTATAGCACATAGTACTTATCCTTTATCGGTGCCTGTGACCACTTATGGCTTAATACTCCTTGCTTAATACATAGGGCCTATTGTTGTTTGTGATACCGGTACCTCGTTTTATTATGTTTGACAGTTGATGTGGTAGGCCTAGCCTATTAATTCGGTAATTACCGTCTGAGATCTGACCGTGACCGACAGATTGAACAGTTGAAGCAGTAATCATCGCCTCGGAGTCCTTACTTACCTGCATTCAGTATTTACATGCGGTTTTCTAGTTGCATTGCATGCGATGCCTAGAAAGTGCTGCATTCCACTTTGTCGCTCCAACTATGCAAATGAATCACCGGTAACCGTTTATCGAGTTCCTAGTGACGAGCCGTATCATTCTCAATGAATGAGCGTTCTATTGAAAGTTCGCCAAAATTTAATTGTCTCCAAGCACACAGTTGTGTGTGAACTGCATTGGCCGGAGGGGTTTTCGTTTTCCCAACGTAGGGCTTTTCGCTCACAGAAATTAATTCCTGTCGAACCCCCCTCGATATGGCCTCAGATTTCTCCAAGTTGCTGTCCCATATCTCAGCCAAAACTGCGCGATGTATCTAAAGCCTTGGTTAACCACTCAGGGAACATTTCTTTTGTTTGATTTTGTTCACTTGATTAAATCAATTCGCAATAATTGGATCACTGAAAAGAACCAGGCAATAAACCTCGATGGCAAGATAGCCAATTGGTCGAGTATTAGAAGTTTATACGAGTCTGAGAAGTCCAATGTTGTTAAAATTGGTCATCGACTTATTCACAAAGCTGTATACCCGAAACCTATTGAGAGACAAGACGTTTGTTTAATGCTTCGAGTATTTTGTGACGAAACTGTAACAGCTTTACGTACTCATACGAAATCAAACAAAACTGACAAAGACACGGCAGATTTCATAGAAGTTTTTGTGAAGGCATTCAAGATATTAAATGTGAAGTCCAAGAATGAGGCTATACATTTAAATGATGAATGGCGGAGTCCCATATCAGATCCTGGTGATAAACAGTTGAATATACTGCTCGATATAGCTTCTAATGTTGAGAAAATGAGGTGTGTAAATGGTAAAACTCGCTATCAGACATTTACAACAGATACAGCTAGCGCCATTGTTCATACGTTTCGTGGTTTTGTAGATTTGGTGAAATCGTTACTTCAACGCAATTTCGATTATGTTTTGTGTGGTAATTTTACCACTGATCCACTGGAAAAAGCTTTCGGTCGGATTCGCCAGTCAGCGGGAGGAACATACTTCATTGCAGCAGTGCAAGCCCTTCAGTATTACCAAATACAAAAAACAAAACTGTTAGCCTCAATTAATTTCGAGTTTCTCCGACATGAGCAGTCAACAACGCAGAGCGATTACGACTCACATAAATGCTCTAAATGTAATGTCATATTGACTGAATTTATTGTAGATCTCGTCGAGACACTACCTATGTGTGAAGATGAGATAAATGTTGACACTAAACAAGCGTTGTACTTTATTGCCGGTTATCTTCAGCGATCTTTACCGGAGAATACTAACATAGACCCTTCTACAGTTGTCTATACAGAGTACAGCACCTATTAGAAAGAGCTAGACTGAGGTCGCCTTACTACACCATCAGATATACTAGTGCAGTTTACCTTTTATTGTTTTATTTTTTTTCTTAACATCAGTGTGCTTTCAGTTTGCCGGAGAAGTCTTTGCAGCTACTTTAGCTTTGTGTCAAGTCAATATTTTGATGGTGAGATTCCACAAGTGTGTCTAATGAAGCTAACTAATATTTTTTTAAACAATCAAACGAAACTCCTTACACCATTGTCTTCGAAGGAATCTTCTACTAATAAACTAAAGTTGTCACTATAGTTCTTATTTTTCTACTTATTTGATTTACTTTTACTGTAACTTATACGCAACTTATATATTTGATTTAAGTATTATTTTCATTTTTTTAATGGAAGTTCAACCGGATACTGATCAACCGGTATCCACTGATTAGATGTTGCCATAGCAACAGGGCCTCGAGATAAACAATTTTAAATATGATATTTGAGATCCTCAGCATCGACTTAGTGGGGGTAGGTAAAGGTTAGAAGTTTGTATCTGCAGCCGTTTAGAAGTTAGATGTTGCCATAGCAACAGGGTCTCGAGATAAACAATTTTAAATATGATATTTGAGATCCTCAGCATCGACTTAGTGGGGGTAGGTAAAGGTTAGAAGTTTGTATCTACCATATATTCCGATTTACACCCATAAACAAAGTGGCCTCCAAGTCAGCTATTTGCCCGTGCGTTGTCATGGCCTCTTATAAAGTAGGCCATGGCTATGACTTAAACTACATGCAACGATATGGCTTAGTTACAATTCACATATATGGCGCATTCTTTAGGAAATGCTTCGTTATCAGTCTCACTCATACACAATGCTGCACAATACTGCACACTGATCTGCCGATCTTCACTGATTTTAGTCACATATAAAAGGAACACAGACCGACTCATGTAGGGTCTATCAGATAACATTAGATTCACTTCAAACCACTTTAACATAAGTCACAATCGTTATATGTAACCTGTCTCTCTTACCTTCGGTATATCAAGAATATTGGGTTTTCGGGGTTATTTCTCGTTATTCCAAATATAATATTTCATCAACCATATAATGAATAACCGACAGTAAATAGCAGTATAACGTTATAAAAGTATGCACGACAAGACCAGCCAAGCATTGAGTAAGTTGTTAACCATTGAGTTACCCAGTGACCCAGTGATAACGGATATATGTCCTTATAATTAAGCCTACTAGTGTTAGGCTAAAAGCAGAAAAGCACAAATATTCCAAAAGCCGTTCTTTCTTGGCTCAGGACTGAATGATAACACTGCCCATAAAGCATTGCGTGATTTCTAGGAAATTTCTGTACAAGAACAGTAAAAACGCTCTGATTGGTTGACTGAACTGAGAGGCACCGTAGAACAAAGAAAATCGACACGTATACAGCTCAGCTGTTAACCGTCGTCATAGTAACTACTGTTTCAAGAGGATCTAGCTATTTTGCGTCATAGAATTGCCATAGAATCACCAACCATGTCCCCCAAAGTACACATACGGAAGAAATAGCTCTTAGGTCCTCTAAAAAACACCGATACAGCAATAATACGGCCTCTTACGCCTACTAAACCAACTACAGAGTATTTTACGGGAAAAATAAGGAAAATAACCGGGCAATTCCGCAAAAGCTTTTACACCGCTCCCAGAAAATGGGATTTTCAGTCTATAAAATATAAAAATCACAGTTTCTAAAACATAAAGATACTCTAAACAGTTAGTTTTTCTTGCGCGGACGGCGTTCACGCAGTTTCCCGAGGCCAGCAAGAGTCCTTTTCTCTTTGGGGCGAGCCACTTTACTAGAAAGGCTATAACTCCTGGGTAAAGGGTGCAATACAATTGCATTAGAAGGTTTGGGTTTACGGTCGGTGTCTCGTCCATTTCGATATGCTTCTCCTCGAGCTGATTTTCCTCCGCTTGTCATGGGATACGTTCGTCCAAAACTCTCGCAGAGAATAGGGTTTTCTAAGCTTGATATCTTCTTAGAGATTCGAGATTTCCCAATCGAACTGAGATAAGGCCAATTCGTTTATCGATTGGACTTACTGTTATAACTTACGTTTATCTGAACAAACGCAGGTTTCTTTTTTGATCTTTATAGAATAGCGTTTAACTCGTTTCGTACAACGCTCTCCTTCACCTTGATGAAGGGTTGTATCGCGTTAAACGGGGACGACCATACGGTTGGATAGTGATATTAGGTGTCCGCGTCACAATCCGGCTAGGTAAGATGGGCGGCTAGCTAGAAATCACTGTCGGAGTGTTACCGATTAATTGTTAGGGTAGCACTAGATCTTTGAACAGTGAATACAGTCCGCGAGGATCCGCGACACCACCAGGATCGCAGGTCTGAGGTCCAACTAAGGAATGAGGAGGTTTGACCGAGTATTCCGGGACTCTGATCGTAGGTTTACTCCAGGATCGTTCGAGCCGAGTGAGCATAGGTGATACGTCAAACAAGTTTCGCTCGAAACTCCAGTAAATATAACGAGCACAACTGTGTTTAACACAACGTTTCCGTGGATGTTTATGTCTTTCCGTTTATTGGCTGGGTCTAGGGCATTTATCGTAATAATACCAAAGACGCACGTCTTGAAGGGGAAACGCGGGTGATCGCTCTCCAGTTTTACAATATTCCTCCATCTGTTCGAAGCTATCTGGAACGACAGGTAGCGGTCGATCGGCGGTAAGATACATCATCGTAAAATAGAGCCGTTTGAGTTCCATCATAGGGTCTGGATGTATACCTTGAGGATATCGAGTTTCGAGGTTTTGTTGACTGGCAATATTGAGATAGGTCTCTCTTAGGAATTCTAGATAATCGTTGAAGTCGCGACGTTTATCAGGTTCTTCAACGTCTTCCCTCTCGAGTCTGTTTCGAATAGAGTTCTCGTGTTCTATTCTCGATTTATCGTTTCGACTCCGCTGGGTATGATATTTAAATAAAACCATTTCCCTTTCGGTGTCTATATCGTCGGTGTCGTGTAAATCAATAGGATGACCAGTAGTCAAGAAGTCCATATACGTACCATTACGATGCGTATAGCGAGCGGTGAATTTTCCATAGTCCAATTCACGCGTAAGTTACTTCCAGGAAATCGTAGGTTCGATATAACGACCATCATCCTCCGTAGTAGTTGGACTAGTATCACCGCGTATCAAGCTATCAACAAACGCTTGAAAGTAGAGTATATCGCTCCCTGATACCAAGACCATCTTCTATCAACTCCGTCATATCTGCTATATATGAGTTTATTAATATTATAATGAGTTTATATTTAGGCTAGCGAGCGTCGCTGCCTACCCCAATCAGCCCCCGGACAGTGCGAGATCCTCAGCGCCGATGTGTCGTCGCCGCTGTACTTTCGCCAACGACGTAGCCGCACAACGACAACGACAACCGGCACAAGTCACTCGACTGTCCGTCCCAAAGGCTTAGATACACCTCAGGTTCTTACTGGAGAGTTAGGGTTACTTTCACAATTGCGACTCGCTACTGTAAACACACCTTAGTAGTAACATTCGCCTATAAACTCACAAATACCACACACACAACTTGTCACAAATTACACACACTCGGGTCACTTGTCCGTTAGTCAGTGCCTTCCAGAATGTCACGTTATTATCATGTATCCTTGGATACTAGCAGTGCGCTATTTATTCCCTATGCTATTCAATGGGACAAGCTTTCTATTGTTCTTTTAACTCAATTCTAATTCTAGCGTGGTTGTTGCTATGGTGACATTATGCAAAGCTAGCGGTAGAATTAGGGTAATTCCAATGCATACAGATCTGGGATGTTATTTAATAGTAATTCTTTAATGGTCAATGTCCTGTTTTATACATGGCTTTATGAATTTTATCGGCTACTGACTATGTTTGGGAGACTTTCGCACACTCATACGCATAAGAAGATAAATCTCCGCTCCCTTGATCTATTAATTAATGGAATTTTGGGAATGTTATAAATTGCGTAAAAATGGCAATTTATTAAATTCATTAAAAGGCATGAATTTAAATTTATTCCCTGAAATTTTATTATTTGATAATTAAATTGACATGTTTTGATTCTAGAACATGTCTGGGGACACAAGATCCTTAATTCTATGAAAATTGTCTTTTTAAGAATAGCGGTAAATGCTACGATGTCTTAATTGACTAGAATTGTTGAAGGATCTGAATTTTACAGATTTTGATTTATTAGATTTGCAAATATTAAATAATTAATATTTGAGATGGGCACCGATTTATTCCAGAACTTGTCTGGGGACGTTAACCACTGATTCTAGAATTTGTCTTTCAAGTATATCGGTGGGTGCCACGATATCTTAATCGACTAGAATTACAGATGGTCAAAAGGTTTAACAGATTTATTTGCGTTTCACGCTACTGTTAGAGGGACATCACGCTACTATATGTATTATTTAATATACGGTATGAGAGCAATATCGCACGAAGCAATGTCAGTGTGAAGAGGCAAGTCGTTTCCAAGGTCTACCCAGAGCTTGGTTTAGCCGAGACACGAGGATCTGAACTTTGCATTCCTAATACTCTGCCTACCAATAATACTTAAATATAGTAGTGGCTTTATTGTACTTTAATAAGTACGGATATTTCATCTTACTGTAGTCACGTATTTATAATATGATACGGGCAGTAAGGAAAGAGAAAAAGAATTATTTCTCGCCGTCGCACTAAATATATAATATACGTAATTAAATAATAAACGCGAATATATATTGCACTAATCTACTAAATAATCTCTAAAATACCATACTACTAAATAAAATTAAATAAAACGATTAAAATAAAATTACATAATAATACATACATAAATATAAAAATAAAACAAATACAAAATAATAGAGTCACACACCCACTCCATATGTTGTTACGTTATGGAGTCCCTAGATGTTTGAAGGATTAGGGAGGTGGTCGTGGGAAGAGAATCTTGCCTTCCACAGTTTCCGGAGAGTCCTCCATTCCCTTCCGGTAAACACAAACGACCGACTGGGTGATTGAGTCGCTGCATCCCGAATACATTCCTGGTTTCCTCTTCGTCCTGGAATAGTGACGATAGAAACATCGCTCTAGGTACACGATGGCCTTACAAAGCCGATTCCAGGAGCTATAGTGGTCCGTCGCTCCCTGCAGGAGAGGTGAGAGTCCCTGCGAGACGTCTGATGTTCCAGAGCTCCAATCGCTCTCTCTGATCTTCATGAAGGATCCACTCGCGGTGGGGAGGTCCAGATCCACGGCGTCGTCCCTGGCAATATGTAATACCGACAGATCTATCCCGGGTTCAAATAACTCCGATCCACCCGTCCGGGTTTTAGGTTTGACTTTCTCCGCTCCCTTGGCTGGTCTAATCTCAGTCGGAGTAAGATGGGAAGGCCATTCATCCTCCTTACTCAGGAAGTCGGGTTCACCTAACCGGTCTGTAGTATCTGTCAGTTCTTGGGGAGTTGCTCCTCTGGAAGCGATGTCAGTTGGATTAAACTTCTTGGGGCAATATCTCCATTGATCTACATTGGAGCTAATATCGTCATTATCTGAGGAGTATGGTGTTCCCTCAGTTGGGTCGTCTCCCTCACTAGTATCATCTTCCCATTCACTCACCTGGCAGACGCGATCTTGAAGCAGTCTTTCTCTGAGCGTTCTTCGGGAAGGTCCAGTAAGGTACCAACCTACTCTAGTTCTTACCGCATAGGTCTGAAGTGGTTGCGGTTGAGCAGGTCGTTTCTCCAATGTCTCCAGCGCCTCATGCGCGTTTTGACCGATTAATATTTGTACTCCAGGATAATCGGTGTCGAATCTAGGAATGTTAAGTTGTTGGGCATGATCATCTTTGTCCCAATTATAAGGTTCCACTTGGGTGGTAGCGAAGTTCTTTATTGCCACCATTTTGACTGACCCTATACTGTGTTCTCCTAGTTTATCCTGTGGAGTGGACAACTCACCTATATAATAGTCGGCAGCCACAGCAGATTTCCAAACCTGCATGATCCCTGACATGTTTAGCTTGGTTTGGAACTTGGGTTGTCCAGCAAAGATGTCTTCGGCTAGTTCTTTATCGATGAATGTTCCTGTGCTGCCGGAGTCCAGGAGGGCGTTCACTATATAGCTCTTCTGAGGTCCGTGGACCCGTAACTGGACTACAGGAAATTCTCGGATTCCTACATTTGAAGTTGGCGCTTTCCAAGATTGTTGTTGATCTGAAGTAGTTAGGGTGAGGTCGCTGTCTGTGTCTTTCTCATACATGAGTGCTCGATACACTGCGGTGGTGTTTATTAAGTAACAGGATTCGTTTTGGTCGGAGAATTCGTCCGTATAGAATCCTTCCATCTCAGAACTTTGGTCAGTGTCGTTCACATCACTGAATTGGACATGTAGTTGTTCGGACTCACTTACCTGACTCGGGCTGCTTCGTTCGAATTCAGTGTGCAACAAGATATGATGTTTTGCACCGCACTTTGCACACCTTACGTCGGAGTAACAGGTTCGCCGTTGGTGTCCTCGTCTGAGGCAATTATAACACAACCGCTTATCCCACATGACTTCCCGTCTCTCTTTTAATGATTTCTTTAAGAATTCATCGCACATATTCAAGCGGTGGGGCCCGTCGCACAGCACACATTTGGGTTTGATGTTACTTACTTTAACCTGTGCTGTGTGGTGCACACTTGTTCTTTCCTCGGGCTTTCTTACATGAATTCTCTTGGGAGACGTAGGAGGAGTTTTTCTTACCTGTTCTCTCCTGTCATTGGTTCGAGACTTGAATTTACTTACCTGGTCTTTAGGCGTTTTATTGACATAATAAGATCTTTCAGTGTCTTTCCCGCTATCCTCTCCTTGAGAAGTCTGGCTTTCGCCGTCGTCTGTATAACACACTGGTGTTACCCTTCTCCTAGAAACGGGTTTCTCACTTACCTTGTTTTCTAGTGTCTTCTCTCTGGACTGCCTTAGGAGCTGTAATTTCACTTCTCCATCTAAGAATGACATGAGATCAGCCATGGTAGGGTCTCGTCGTTGTTGTTCCATCATATATAACACTGTCTTGTCCCAGCGTGTACCTACTCCGCCCTTGGGCAAATTAGATGCTAAGGCTCCTACAACCATAGAATTCTGGTATTCATGAGACTTATCTAACCAATCTAGTTGTCTACAGATCTCCTGAATCTCGTCGGAAAACTCTATAATCCCGCTGCTAAGAAACTTTCGGGGCGCCATTAATTTTGCATACAAATACCTAGCTATGTTATTCTTATTACCATACCTGATGTTTAGTGTATCCCAAACTTGTCTTAATCCGTCTGGATGTCCAATAAACTTTAACGCCATTAACTTGGGAGATCCTTCCAAGCACTCGATGAGGAATCTAAGTTTCTCACCATTAGATAGCACAGAGTTCTGTATGTTATCTTTGTAATATTCATTAAAAGGTAACCATTTCATCTCATCTCCATCGAACTTGACGATCTCTCCCACCTTTACCGCTTGCCGGGCTTCGGTTCTAGCCATTTGATGCGTAAAACTTTCTTGGGCCATCGTGTTATTTAATATCGAGTTATCGGTATATAAATTTCTCGGATTATGATCCGGTCTATAGGGAATATCATTATCAACAGGTCTATAATTACCCTTAATAGGGTTCACTATAGGAGTTTCTACTTCGCTAGCAGTATAGATGCTTGTAGGCTCCACACCTTGCGCATGAGATACTTCAGACCTAACAGGTTGACACATTGTTACAGGGGGTGGTGGTATACCCTTTTGTGTATTTACTAATTTATCGCGTTCTAGCGCGATACTTTGCTGCACTTCTTGCAACTCTAACCTACTTTCCCTTACTGTGCCCTTGAATTGCTGAACAGTCTCCTGCATCTGTCCGAGCAGGAGATCCATCCCCCGTCGTCTCTCATCCACCCATTCGACCGCCGAAGCGGGATTCGCCAACGTTGTAGCGGGCGGACGAGGGACAACGGGCGACAAATCTTGAATATTTCGCTCGGAGTCCAGGGCATGAACTGTCTCATGGGCTGTTCTGCTGGGCACAGGTAGCTTGGTACTGTGTAAAGGGAATTTAGAGGTAGGTTCAGGGAGTACAGGTGTCTCTATCACCGAAGGGGTGATTTCAAGAACAGGCCTAATTATTTCAGGCTCATCTACTATAGTAGAGAGTCTTTCTATTGTAATTATTTGGTCTGTGGGTTCTGTACTACCTAAGTTGGTGTTATTTAGTTGCCTTCTAACAGCTGGAGGCAAATCAGGCAATTTCTGACGGTGGGATGTTCTTTTACGTCTGCTTAGACGAGATCTATTTCCTTTGCCTTCAGTATCGGTGGTATCGCCTTCCTCAGATGATGTATATCCCTGTCTTTTGGGAGTAGATCGACCCATCATCTGCATTTGACTAGCTGTTAACTGTTTATTTATGCAGTCTTGATTCTCCTGAATGTTTTCCAATTCTAGTTGGGTGGTTTCTTCAGATGCCTTTCGTTCTGCTTCTGCCAATGCAGCTGCCAAGGCCGCTGCTATTTTCTTTTTGTCTTCTATAAGTTTTTTCTTTACTTGCTCTTCTTGGACTCTAGTGATGCGGAGGAGTTCATCAAATTTAGCTTGGTTCGCAGCTAACATTTCCGCATCGATTGCGTCCAGCACAAGCTTGGTTCCTTCACTATTAGGGCTAAGCCCCTCCAGCCTTCTCCTCAACTCTTCATCTCCTACAAAGCGTTGATAGTCTGACAGATAGATGTCAATAGCATCCCTCTTATGCGGTTTCTCTGCTGTCACTTCGCTTTCTTCTTGAGAAAAAGTGGCGTCGGTTGATTCTTCATAGGTTGGCCGTTCATCATAAACCTTATCCGCCATCTTCGCTCCGCGTTCGGGCGTCCGCTCAACAGTATCCGAACTACTGGAGCTATTGGGCCGTTGAGAAGTAAGTTCTTGGCTCGCGGGTTGTTGCGGTTCCGCTGCTTCTTGGTCCCGCTTGACCTGAGCTCGAGTGCCTATGATAGACCTACGATGTTGGACTAGCCTAGGGTCTGATACTACTACTGTAGGGATGACCTTGCTTACAGTAGGAGGGGACTTGGACTTTGGTCTCAGACGCTCTATACTCTTAGCTGAGTCCCAGATCTTTTTAAGACCCTGTCTAACACTCATTCTAGCACTTTCTAAGAGGCTATCTGATAATGTTTGGTTTATGTCAGACATGTTTGATTGTACAGTTGAATGCCTACTGCTATATTACAGTCTAAGCAAGTCTAGTAATTCAGCATTAACTGCTAGCCTAGTAATTAATTACCGATACTGCTACTCAGTGTAGCGTGATATATAATATATTAGTATACCGGTATGCTTATAGTATATATAAGTATTATTACAGACTAGTTTATCACAGAATACCGGTAGGTAATTTTAGCACAAATATATATAAATATATAATAGGCCTATTGTGAATACCGGTATTAGGGTGTGTCAAAAAAAAAAATTTTGGATTTTGACTGTGCATACCCACTGGATTTGTGCATTAGGGTGAAAAAACGACACAGACGAAATTTTTCATCATTTGGCTCAGGTTAAGCCATCCCCCAAGCCGCTTGAAATTGTCAATGTTAATCGAATGGTATATTTTTGAATGAAAAAGGCCATCTGTCAGTTAGGACACTTCCAGTCATCATATGAAGTCCATTTTGGTCTCATTCGAACCGCAATAGCCGATTTAGTGGGGGTAGATGTGATTGTCTAAGTCCTAGTACCAATATTTTGGAAACCTCAAGCTTAAATTTCGATATTACCAATAAGGGACTCATCAAAGGAGACCGCATTATCAAATTTGACTGTTCTCTTCATTGTATTGTAACTATAGTGACATGGTTCATAATGACAATAGAAACGAAAATAAAACCGAAAATATTGATATTGATATTTAATTTATATTAATTATTAACAATGAATAATAATTGCTATTTATATTAAATTATTAACCATGAATTAGACAAGTTTCATTTTGAGAGGCTTTGGAAAAGTTTGACGATGATATTCAACAATCTGGTACATAAGTTGACGCTGGACATCATCCCTTGTTAAATGGTTGTTGAAGTCTGTAGCCAACTTTACAGCTCGTTCAGCACAGTCGTTGACTACAGATAATGAATTCACCTTTCTCATGGCTGTGATGTAATTAGCGTTCTCAGGCCATGATTCCGGTTTGCTTTGAAGGAAATGGGGTTCCAGTTTCAGAGCTTTGAACAGGTTCAGTGACCTTTTTGTGACAAAGTCTGCTAAGGTCTTGTTCTGGAAACAGTCTGTTGTCTTAAGCGGCAATCTTCTGCTGTCGTTTGTATTTTCAGGTTTACTCAGAGCAGACACAATCGCTTTCTTCTCTGATACTTCCACCAAAGGAGAGAAAAGTGCCATCCCAACAAGGTCTTCACTTAAGTACCACAGCTGCCCTTTCAGTTTTTTCAAAGCTATACTGGCAACTTCTTTATCTACAACGTGGTACCTTTCAAGTTTCTTGAGTAGCAGTAAGTCATTAATGGGAGCATTACAGCTATCTGGGGCTAAATTCCAAGGTACAATATAAATTGTTGCTATAAATAGTACAATACGTTTCAATGAATTCAATTCGTGATGGCTCAAATCAAACTGATCTCGAAAAAGCAAAATCTTCAGACAGTATATCCCCTTAGCCATCCACCGGGAATGGCTGTATGCTCCAGGAGTCGAAAATTTAGCTTTAGCAGCAGGACAGCCCAGACTAAGAAGTACTAAATTAATAAACTCACTATAGTCCTGTCTTGGGGCAGTTTTTCTGGCTAGTATATCAGTTAGTGCTTTACATGTGCTCTCTCTATTATTAGCCAGCCACGATTCTTCCTCACTGGATAAGACAAACTGGCCAGTTGTTTTGTCAAGTGACAAGTAACTCTCTTGGTTTATATAGGGCCACTGCTCCTTGAAACGACGGAAGAGTGGTATTTCTGGACCACATGTTGGGAAATATTTATCGAACACAGCTGACGATACAACCTCCAAAATGTGATGTCGGCAAGCTAAGAACAAAAGTCTCTTATCAAAAGCTTTTTGAATTACAGTTATAGCACCAACATTAACTCCAGTATTAGAAGCTGTGGTATCAAAACAAAGGCCGGCCAACCAGTCAGAAACACCTTCCCACTCATTAATAAATTTAACAACAGCATTCCCCATAATTGTACCAGTTCCAGCTGGCAAACGGGGTATGCCAAGCAGTTTTTCTACATTTTCTCCCGAAATAACTACTGGCATATGATCATTATTGTCCTGGGCAACTTCAGATGGTATAATTTTACTGTCAAAATGTGCGATTACAGGTGTATTTAGGCCTAATAGAAAATTTTCTTTAATTTCTCGACCAGTAGATTCCCGGACTGTTTTCCGAGCTCGGGCTATTGAAGAAGCCGATAAAGTAATCGATGTCACATCTACTCCTGCAGCTGTGAGGGCTGGAGTAACAACAAACATCGCCTCTCGAGGTGATGTTGCTGTTCTTTCCATACTGGCAACGAATTTAGGGTCTTTTATAACAGCAGCTTTATCACTAGTAGTGTAAGTGCCGGTAATAGTACTTGCAATTAAATCGCTGTCTGGTTCAAGTTGCTGTTTGTGATATTTACTGGGTATGAATTCACCATCATCTCCAGATGCCTCACTATTTTCGGATTCACTCAATGTAAGAACGAGACTTTGGGAATCTTTCAGAATTTCAGCTTGCTCTTTGCGTTTTTCCATAGTTAGTTTCCGCTTCAAGATCCTATTTTTCTTCTCATTGTAAATCTTGTCTTCACCTGACATTACCATCAGTCTCTCTGTCCTCTGGTCCTGAAGGAATGTCCAGTCCTCCTTAATTTTTATTTTTTCCATTGATTTGGCGTGGGCAATATCAAATAGTTTTGACATCCTCAATGAAAAGTTTTTCTCTTTAGCGATTTGAGTTTTGTCTGAGGTCCGAGATTTATGTTTTCCAACTGCTGAATATTCATCATGAAGTGCTTTTAGTTTAGCTACAGCGTTTGGCTTTTGTGTTGTTGGCACATTTGCCTTATTATATAACAGAATCACTTCATTTATTGTATTAGAGTATCCTACAGGTTTAGTCAGTTTGTTTACTCGAAGATCATAAAATAGTCGACGAAGGACTTGTCCTATAGTAGGAAGCTGTCTAGGGCTTTCTTCAGACAGAGAAACAGTAGGCTGACCAATGAGCCATATTGCAGTAGATGAACGAGTTTTGTGCAATTCTGTGGTAATAGTAGCCATGTTTGTTAATATATAATTTCATGCAATGTAGGTAGGCCTACTGTAGGCATGCATAGGGGTATGCCTATTGTACAGTACTATACTGTAGGTACTGCAGAGTAGGTAGGTTAGATAAATAATATGCTGTGGTACCTGTTAACCTGAAGCTTAACTGATAGGCCTAAATTGCAGTGTACTATAACATACACCAGTTGCAATATGATTTGATGCAATATAGGTACTGCAGGAGTAGTGGTATATGCCTACTGTACAGTACTATACTGTAGGTACTGCAGAGTAGGTAGGTTAGATAAATAATATGCTGTACCTGTCAGCCTGTAGCTTAACTGATAGGCCTAAATTGCAGTGTACTATAACATACACCGGTACAACAGACATTGTGGCACCGTTGTGACAACAACATCACAATGGCAACACAGTCACTGTATCTAGCTAATATACTTTGAAATTACCAATTAACTAAAAATGGCCAATTCAATGAAGAACACCTCAATGTCAATTTTGACTCTTCTTTCCATAATACAAAGTATTTTTTTACATTTATTTTTTTATTTTTTTTTACAAAGTATTTTTGGTCTCATTCAAACCGCAATGGCCGATTTAGTGGGGGTAGATGTGGTTATCAAAGTCTTACAACCATTTTTACCAATTCACCATGTCTTTCTAAGTCTACAAGTGTTCAGCGGTTCGCGGTAAAAATTGCAAATCGAAAATGCCTTTGGGGGGTGGTTCAACGTCAAAATTTTGGTATGGTATAATGATAAAATATTGTTATTTTTGCATTTGACACAAAATGGGAGGGTATGCCAAAACAAATTCCAACTTTTTTTTTTCGTCTATGGAAAGTGACACACTCTAACCGGTATGCAGTTTACACTTATAGTGTATATATATAAGTATAATTACAGACTAGAATTAATTACAGAATACCGGTATGATTTCAACCTAAAATTTATAGAAATAAATATAATAAGCCTATTGTAAATACCGGTATGTCAATTATTTTAGAATAATTGAATTTCTGAATTTTAAGGGTTACTTGGTTACTTTAACTTACTTTATTACCGTTATTTAAGCAGTAGTCCAACTGATATTGAGACCTAATTGTTGTATGGCAGGCCTACTATTTATAAATCGTTTGAGTTGATTTATAATATATATATACCCGTTGAAATGGGTTTTTGTCAATGTTTGAAATAAATGTTATTATTTCTGGGGAAGTCACTACACATAAGCTGTGCGCTCTCAGTGGAGTGCTACTTGTTAGACACTAAAACAAATAATTCTAATTTACCTAAGTTACTTAATACTACAAATTACGTACAATTCGGGTTGAGATTACAATCTCTAAATAAACACAAAAATTTAATTACAAATACACAAATACAAATTTTTAGGGTAATTTTACAAGAAGTCTACTAACCAGCCTAACAAAGGGTTAGAATATCTGGTTATTACAACGGACAGGTTACTACGGTATTTGAAAATAATAAGTAGTAGTAAATATACTGCGTTGTCCAGATAGGAAAATACCACTGTCTGACGACCTATAACCGTATCGTTATAGGTACTACGTTATGTATCACGGAGTGTTCCTACCTAGAGATTAATTACCGCGGTCTACCAGAACCAACGTGCCTATTAACCACTTTACAACACAAATATACTGCCTACACACTAATTGCTTTCGGAAAGCACTGTACACTAAACCCTAAATTAGGTACAAGCTACCATTGTCACATCTAGCTGCATGTGCAGCACTACCACTGCCGCATGTACAGTAGCTGCACGTGCAGCGAGACTATTGCTGCATCTAGATGCATATGTACTACTACTACTGTCGCATCTACCTTCACGAGCAGCGCTGCCACTGCCGCATCTAGCTGCACATACATCGTTACCAACACTATCGGTAATTCAAAAACGCCAACCGGCATGGCAGCTTGTTACTTTTTTATGCAGCTCGTCTGCAACAAAAGACACAAAACCGACACAAACCGACAGGTAAAATCACAAACCGACAACTTCGGCAATGTTAGTAAACTATTTCAGCAGTTCAGTACATGATTATACAATTTTTATTTCCAGTCCAAATATGACTACCAGACTACTAATACTACAAATATGTATAACTACGGGTGGGGGGGTCGGTGCCTACATACATACTGTAGTTCCCTAAGTTACTGCAGTAGTTTTATGTTGTCATTTTATTTATCTCACCTAGCCTACAGTACATTACCTCTAGATATTATATATAGCATGTTGGTAAAGGGAACAGGTTTACATAAGCTTTCAAAGCGCCTTTGAACGATACTAACTAAATAACACCATGTTCGATTATTTGCCGAATTGTGCTTGGCCAAATTACAGTATGTACTCTAATTGAGAATGCTTTGCACGCGTATCGCATGCGTCACGTCACGAATGGACCACGAATAATTTTAAGCGTGGCGCGGCTATGCATGATGTGCCACAAACGAATGAACCACGAATTATTTTTTGCGTGGAGTGGAAGCATTCGTATCACATGTGCCACGAATGATGAGCCACGAATATATTGACAAGTGAAATCTCACATGCGATACGAATACTATACGCATTAGTTACCTAAATTATTCGGACTGACGAACCACTGACGAAGGCTTCACGAATCTTAAATAACATTCCACGCACCTTTCAGCCTTTTACGAATGTTGCATGTGCTGATGTGGCACTAATGCGTTACGCATAGGGATTTTTTACTGGGTATAATTTGTTATAAATATTTGGACTGGAAATAAAAATTGTATAATCATGTACTGAAATAGTTTACTAACATTGCCGAAGTTGTCAGTATACTGTCGGTTTGTGATTTTACCTGTCGGTTTGTGTCTTTTGTTGTTGGTGGTAGTCGGTGGTATGCGAAAGGTGTCGGTGGTTGTCGGTGGCGTATTTAGTCAAACCCATCCAAAATCGCCGCATGGCACACAGCGGTTGCAAACCGCTATGCGTCGCTCTCAACGAACAGTTACGTATGAACAGCTAATTGCGTCCTTGCAGCTAAATCGAAAATGGAGATTAAGGGATTGAAATTATTTAATCTTATTTTTAGCTTCATATTGAACTCGTCTTTTTTAAAATAAAATCAAATATACAGGCCTATATTATTTATCTTCAATATACTTTAACTTGATACATTGTTTTCCTCTTAGAAATACGTAACTTACTATTGTATATTTAGAGAGTAGAGCAGAGAGAGTGTTCGCGCTTTCAGACCTTTGGCAGTTTAACCCGCCAAATTAGGATGTCTTCTAGATAATAAATCGCTTTTAGCCTCTGACAAGTATTTGATTCACTACACTAGTTGAAACCAATCTGTGCGCGATCATTCACCCGCTGGATATACCCGGGAGATTGACTTCGACGGCTTAATCTTATTGCTATGTAAGCCTAATGTATTATTCGACTGACAGTATTATATAATCTCTGACAATATTATTCACCTTCGGGGAATATTAACAGTTCCTTTTGGACGTGGCGCTCTATCTATATAAACAGAGCTATGACTTAAACTACATGCAACGATATGGCTTAGTTACAATTCACATATATGGCGCATTCTTTAGGAAATGCTTCGTTATCAGTCTCACTCATACACAATGCTGCACAATACTGCACACTGATCTGCCGATCTTCACTGATTTTAGTCACATATAAAAGGAACACAGACCGACTCATGTAGGGTCTATCAGATAACATTAGATTCACTTCAAACCACTTTAACATAAGTCACAATCGTTATATGTAACCTGTCTCTCTTACCTTCGGTATATCAAGAATATTGGGTTTTCGGGGTTATTTCTCGTTATTCCAAATATAATATTTCATCAACCATATAATGAATAACCGACAGTAAATAGCAGTATAACGTTATAAAAGTATGCACGACAAGACCAGCCAAGCATTGAGTAAGTTGTTAACCATTGAGTTACCCAGTGACCCAGTGATAACGGATATATGTCCTTATAATTAAGCCTACTAGTGTTAGGCTAAAAGCAGAAAAGCACAAATATTCCAAAAGCCGTTCTTTCTTGGCTCAGGACTGAATGATAACACTGCCCATAAAGCATTGCGTGATTTCTAGGAAATTTCTGTACAAGAACAGTAAAAACGCTCTGATTGGTTGACTGAACTGAGAGGCACCATAGAACAAAGAAAATCGACACGTATACAGCTCAGCTGTTAACCGTCGTCATAGTAACTACTGTTTCAAGAGGATCTAGCTATTTTGCGTCATAGAATTGCCATAGAATCACCAACCATGTCCCCCAAAGTACACATACGGAAGAAATAGCTCTTAGGTCCTCTAAAAAACACCGATACAGCAATAATACGGCCTCTTACGCCTACTAAACCAACTACAGAGTATTTTACGGGAAAAATAAGGAAAATAACCGGGCAATTCCGCAAAAGCTTTTACAGAGAGAAAGAGAGAGCGATTTATATTAATAAATATAATATAATTATGAGAAATGTAATAAACGGTTATATATTGAATATGCGCGTCAATTTATAGTTCGATTACTTTGTTACACATGGTGGCCGTTCTCATCTTTTACGTTAAATACTCTTGTGAATATAACGCTTATTAGGGATACAATACCACATATAACGAATAAGGCGAACCAGCTGATGTTATTTGATGTAGTGGACGCTATAAACGCTGATATAAGTGCAGCCAATCCGAAAGCAGAGAATACCACAGCAAAGTTAGGACCTACAAATCAACGGAAAACGTTATTAATGTAGAAACCATTATTAAAATCAACACATACTGTACGTGTTGCATGTACAGTTCTACAGTACATACATACTGTATGTGTCCAGTCAATCTGCTATCAGAGTTGAGGGCAAATTCAATCTGCAGTGGAAATTGATGTAACAGTCTGCAGTAAACAACCCCCCATTTTCAATATATCAACGTTGTGAAAGACCCTTTCTAAACAAGATTTCCCTCATATTTAATATGAAAATATATTGCAAATTCAATCTTCCGTGAAAATTGATTCCTAATGGTTGATTCACATCAATTGATGCGGATGCAGGATGCGTGACTCGCTGACAGTGGCTGTGGCCGCCTGGTTAAGGATGAGCGTTCACAAACATACAGACAATGGTGACGCAGGGTCACAAAAGGATCAATACTTCCCAGTCCCACGAGTGTTTTTACTGTGAAAACGATGGCCTTTGCGAGCCACAGTTAACACGGAGACTGTGATTGCAACAAATTACTTCGGTACCTCCCGTGTCTTCATAACCTTTCAGATTCCTACTTAATGTATTCGATATGAAATGAATTAATACACCGACAGACCTAACTACTTTAAATGAAATCTAAAAAATACTAAAAAAAATCTAAAAAATACAAAATAATGTATTAATCATATGTATAGTATGTATACAAACCCGCATTGGTTATTCCAAAGGCTTTGGCTGTTGTAGCTGGAAACAGTGAGAAAGTCCCGGAGAATGTAAAGAAAATTCCTACAGACCAAATAAAGAATACTGTTTTCCCTTGATATTCCGCGAGTGGTATGGTAAAACACAGAATCTAAATGGATGCATATCGTTCATTACTGATAGTGATTCATTTATTATGAATCGCGACATATATTGGCTGTTTCATCTCGATTTATTTGTTTTTTTTCACATCATTTCTAAATCACGTTTATTGTTTGGTTGATTATTGTTATCTTTAAAATCATCAGGGCTATGAATGGGCATGCACTTACTGTAGTCACGTGTAAATTGTGAATTAATTTGTTGCTGTCCACAGCATTAAACTGAAATGTTGTAAGAAGTATGGTTTCTACACCGGTATAGCATAGCATATGAAAGAATGCAACATACAGTATTTAATTAAACAATACTATTCGTAGATTTGGTATTGCTTAAAATAAGATAGAGCTCTTATTTATTGACGAAACTTACTGATAGAATTATTCCGAGAATGGCAAATACATATTTAAATGGAAAGAAGTCGCTTAGGAAACCCCAGAAGACCCGACCGATACAATTAGCGACTGATGAGACCAGAGACAATTGGTGAAAGAAGATGTGATCATCGATGAATAGGGTGCCGAACACGCGCAGCATTTGGGAGATAAACATCACGATCAGAGTCATTAGAAAGTACATTATCCAGAGAATGAAAAAATTCGCTTGACTAAACAGGTCCTTTGGCTTCAGATGCCACGCGACCTCGCCATCCCTCACAGCCGGACCCCCCAAATCTTGTCGTGGCGGTGGGGGTGGAGGTTCCGATATCATTGCTATCGATATTAATTGTATTCCTGTATATATTCCTCCCAATAGAAGGAACAGGATTGGTACTCTTTCCAATATTTCGGGTTGTGTGTAGTACGTATGGTTTTGGGTGTCCGCTGTGCTGTTTGGGTTCAATCCAGAAGGGTTGAGAAATTGTGACTGTACCTGCAACAAAATACATGCAATGCAATTACAATACAAATATAGTAGTTTGCTGAATACAACAAATATTTTATGCGGCGATCTACTACTACTACTATCGTTATGCTGCATTGCAGATGCATTATATACAGTCTATTACATAAAATATAAAGTAATAGGAACGCATTTTAAACAACCATGTTTATCATGATCTGGTCTCTTGAATATAAATCTCGATATAAATCTCGAAATATATTTTTAACAGGCAACATAAATCAAGTAAAATTAATTGGAAACAGAGAAACAACATGTTCCTATCTGTTCAACCGTAAGTAGTCATGGGACACAAAGTTCAAACCTGTTTAAATACTGTAAGTAAAATTATCACATTGGTTACATTGTACCTACTTACGGTGTTTACTACTTACTGTTGAACAGATATTATGTTGTTTCTTTGTTTCCAATTAATTTTACTTGCTTGATATTGGTCTGTCAAAAATATATTTGTTCAACCCAAAATTATATTCAGGAGACTGGATCATATTTAACATGGTTGTTTAAAATGCCTTCCTATTACTTTATATTTTATATTTAGCAACCATGCCTTAGACAAATTATCCTATTTAGTGTTGCTAAGGAAAATGATTGCTTATTTGATCTGGAATGCAATGCTATTTTGATTATATGTATATGAGTATGTGTGTGTGTGTGTTTGATGGTTTTGGGTGTAGTTAGTTAGTTTGATTAACATGTGTCCTGCACGGGTTAGTGTAGCTAATGAGCCAAAACCTGGCGAAATACATATGCAAAAATGTAGCCAATGTGATAATTTTACTTACAGGGTTGCGCTTTGTGTCCCTGCTTAAATAAAATAATGACTACTTACGGTTGAACAGATAAGAACCTGTTGTTTCTCTGTTTCCAATTAATTTTTACCTGCTTGATATTGGTCAGTCAAAAATATATTTCGTTCAAACCAAAATTACTGTCTAATACATATATATTAAGAATGCTGTGACGGATTGTCGACCGACAAAATTGCGCCTCCACAACTCCCTATCACCAATGACATTTGCTAGATCATACGAATCTTCAAAGCCAGTGTCCTTTAAGATGCGTCTCAAGAAAGTAATGGGCTGTCCTTCATGCTTATTCACTCCATGAGGCCGCCAAAGAAATTTATTAAAAATATTAAGCATTGACTGGTCCTCACGGCGGTGGTAATGTCCTGCAATGCGGAGGCGGCACTGTTCAATTGTCCACCTAGGGGAGAGTAATGAAACAATTCCAATGTTGTATAGTCTGATTGGAGATTTGTTTAATGTACCTGACACAATGATCCTGGCGTAGCATTCTTGTGAAAGTGCCATCCAAAGATTTAGTATCCTTTGCAGTTTGAGCCCAGCATGGACTCCCAAGTACTGGTACTACTGCTGCCCTACAGTAAATAATCAAACCTCGAGGTTCCGTTTATTCTATGGGACTTCCAAATCCTGGGCATAGTATTCAATGCTGTCCATGCCTTCCCCTTACGTTACCGAATGTCTTTACCTGACTTCCGGATCCATACGGCAATCACTACATCTAACACTATGATGGTTACATAATTCAATATTTATTCAATAATAGCCAATTAAGTTGATAGGCCAAAAATTTGTTTGAATATAATCAATATTAATCAGCAGCATTACTACTATTTAAGGCTACGTACGGATAATGATTTTCAATGCATTCAAATAATAAACATTAGACATTTTAAATTTCATTCATTTTCATGTCGCGTTTATTTTATGCAAAAGCTGATTGATTATTGGGAACCTATATTACAGAACAATTATTGAACAGCCACTGAATGACAAATGTTCCCCATTTTTCTTGCTATGCTAAATTAAAATCGCTTTTTATATGCAAATTGTCCTCCTTTTCATCGATTCAAAGCACCTGTTACCTCCTCTTATTCAACTGTTTCTAGCAAATACCGTTTATGTTTCCCCAGGAGAACGATCCTATATACTACTACTACTAGGATCGGCATGCTGCATTGCAGCTGCATTTTTAAGAATGCTGTGCCGGATTGTCAACTAAATTGCACCGCCACAACTCCCTATCACCCATGACATTTGCTAGATCATCCGCATCTTTAAGGCCAGTGTCCTTTAAGATGCGTCTCACGAAAGTCATGGGCTGTCCACCATGCTTATTCACTCCATGAGGCTGCCAAAGTACAAGATTATGCACTGGCTGGTCCTCACGGCGAAAGCAATGTCCTGCAAAGCGGAGGCGATTTTGTTCTAGTGTCAAGCTTGGGGGAACCAATGAGACACCTCCAATGTTATATAGTGTCTGCTTTGTACTTGACACAATGAACCCGGCGTAGCATTCTTGTGAATGTGCCATCGAGAGATTTGGTGTCCTCGGCAGTTAGAGCCCAGCATGGACTCCCGTAGAGGAGTACTGGAACTACTGCTGCTCTAAATAATCGGACCTTAAGTTTCCGATTAATTCTAGGTGACTTCCAAATCCTGGAAAGCGATCCTATATCCTATATACGACCCTATACTTGGAGATGAAGTTCGGTCCATAATACGTTTTGCAGACAAATCGGATAGTTCCCGTCCTCAAGAAAAATAATATTTTCCTTTGAGTTATATCGTGGAATTAGTCTGTTCTCAAGTGCAGTAAAGCTCTTCAACAGAATATCTTAGCAGCCGGCGCCCTATCCATGCCCAGCGGTGTGGCCGATATATGTATATATGTACAGAATCATGTTTAAACACATCAGAGATCATGTAGAGATAATCTTGCGTGGCAACCAGAATGCTTTCCATAAAGGCACATAGGAACCAATTCTGGCACCGAAAAGGATCATTTAAGAACTATAAATGAAGAGGGACAAGAGATTTGTAGAATCCATTAGACCTTGTTTCCCTGCCTCAAGAACACTCATGTTCAAAATACTCCAATGCTATGGGAATCCCGATGAAGTTTAGTTTTCAATCTGGTAGTAGAAGCTATTGATCAACAGCGAAACATGTTACAGATTACAATTTTTGCAGATGACGATACTGTTCAGTTGGAGGGATCTTAGAAATTACTAGATAGCTTTGATGAAGCTGGTTAATGGTAAAAAGTTGAAACTCCGTTTAGTAAACATTGATTCTGACCAGCAATATATAGCGATATAAATTGTTTATTTCAGACATTATTTATATGGATGGTCTAAAATAGAACTTATACTAATTTGGTCATGGATATGGAGATCGACAGAAGATATATGCATCAGCAAAGTGAAATGAACTGCTATCATCTCTTACTGCTGAAGTGTCTGTAGATATAAACAAATAATAAATAATGGAAAATAAATTTGGGATTCATGATCACATCCTTTCAATACATCATCTTTCACTTCATCTACTCTGTCACAAGTAGCCGATCATCACTAGTAATAATAACATGCACCTGATCTTAAACTATCTTGGACATCTCTCGTGATTACACACTTTCCAAAAGTAAGAGCAATTCTATGACAAAGGGTAACCAAAATACCCTCTAGCCATTATTATCATCATCTAGTAATCAACAACCCATGATGCCAATCGTACATTGCATCATCATGCCATTGACCAGTAATGGGTGTAAACGCTATGCCGACAACCGACAACCAACGCCGACAACGATTATTAAAGATAATTGATGTTATTTATTAATTAGGGAAAGGAACAGGTTACAGTGGACGGCTATTCTAACCAAAACAATAAGCGAGAGTCTCGAACTCCGGAAACATTTTCATATTTTCCATTGTTGGCAGTGGTTGTCGGATGTCGGTTGTCGGAGTAGCGATTACACCCACCAGTAATGCTTTATCATTAGCTCATTTTTGCATTAATCATCAATTGAATAACCTAACTCATCAACCATCTATTAAATAGCACTTTATTCTCAGATTTGCACCTGATTCTTACCTGATCAAATATGAAAGCTCCCAACCCGAAGCCTCCGACCACCAACCCAACAGCTAAACCCTTACTCTGTGGCATCCATCTCATATTGCAGACTAAAGTTGGAAGATAAATAAAACTAACAGAAACACCGAATAATGCCCCATAGGTAACAATTACCACATAAAAGGACCACTGAATAGCGAAATATGTGAATAACACGCCCGAGCTGTAATAAAAATAATTATGAAATGTGTTTACAATGTATTTACTTGAATACGATTATATAATTGTTGACATCATTTATTTTTAAATTTAAACAATTCATTAAATACTTCAAAAAGTTCAGTTCAGCGTCCTTTCCACTCTCAACTACCCACCCCACAAATTGTTAAATTGGTAAAAAAATTATTTGGTCTAGTGTCAATTAAGGGAAAGGAGCAGGTTACAGTGCTGTGTAGGTTTTAACCAAATAATAAATTACTTGATCGATTAAACCCAATAACGTTGGTATAGTATATTTCTCGTTACAATTCGGTGGAAATTAACGCAGGGAAAATCTTTGTGGAAAATCAGTTAAAAACTAAAAGGAGTGTTCAACCTTGAAAATAAGAGTTGCTGCCTCCCATCCCATTCTGGGTAACAGCAAAGAGATGAGAGCTGGTTTTGTGATTCAGGCAGGTAACGAATGAATTTCAACACCTAATTGGAATGTATTTATTATATAATCTACTCTGCAATAGTCGTGACAGATATTAAAATTTTGTAATATATAATATTCTTCACATGCTCCGCTGTGAACACCAGAACTCCTCACGAAGCAATGTGTATATTGAATAAAGTTTATCTGTGACTGGTAAACCTTGGGTATTCTTACAAGGAAGGAACATGTTTTATCCCTTATTTTTATTCGGTAAACGTCTTGACTTCAATAATAAAAAAATTAGCATACATTACATGGAAAACTAACAGTGGGTATGTACTGTACATCAAGACGACAGGAAGTCTGTGTTATTTGCATTCCAACTACGGATGGACACAACTGTTGCTATTCCTAGCCATCCCTCGGATAATTGAGCACTTAGTATGTAACTATTTACACCACCCTGTGAAACTATTAGCAAAACAACAATGTTAATTAATTATTTGTCAGGAAGTATTCCCCTATTTCCTGCGTAGGTTCATATAGACAATGTGGAACGATGCCAAATACAATAAGAAGCACAGCTTTCAACGATCTTACCTGGTAAATAATGTACCAATGAAACACGTGAGACGAATACCACGCCGTTGATGCAGCATAGCCCCCAAATACATCGTTAGCGCATTGCAAGTCACAAACATACTTGGTATCCAAATCATATAAGAACTGTCCAAATTCGATCCGATAGAGGTATTAGCGCGCAGATAGGAAGCCATATAAGGAGAAAGGTTTTGGAAGGTATAGAATGTTCCTATTGTTAGATTCATTGTAAAGGCACCTATAATTGATGCAAACTTTCTTAACATCAACGGTTTAAATCTTCGGTAAGGACTATTCTTTATAGCCGTCCTGTTAGCCTCATCATCTATTTCTATAGCTTCATCATTTGCTATAACATCGTTGTTTATTGAATGTCTTCTTGAGGGTTGATCCAAAGATGTTGAGTTGACGCTTTTAGAACTATTGTTTGTTGTTGGTACGTTAGTTTCATTTAATTGTTGATCTGGCATTAGTTCTGATCGCGTGTCCATATCTCTCAATAATGTATGCAGTTGGTCGTTTTGCATTATAAGCAAGGTCAAAGTAAATTAACAATTTTCACATTATTAATTAATAAATTATAAATTTCGGTGGCAAGCGTATTAATTGAAATGTTTTATGTCAGTTCATTGTTGCGCCTATGATCAATATAAATATAAGTATGAACGTTTATAACTCACTTTGTTGCTAAAACTAATTGACTGGACTTTGATGCTTGGCTCATATAATTATGATAACATAAAACCAATTGGTTAGAGTTATGTTATCTAACAAATAAAATGGCCTTGTTGACATGCAAATCAAATGGTTGAAATATAATTTTATTTCTTTACTTGATTTGTACGGATAAATCTATATGGTGGGACATAATGAAAGAGGTTTGACAAGCCAGGGAAACAATTCAATGTATGCAGTGTTTGCTGAAATCGATTTTTTGGCTTTAATATCCAGGTTTGGTTCATACATTCGAAAAAACCGTGGGTCAAATTTAGTTAATATTTGTTGAATTGCGCCGGCTTCCAAAAACTTACTTGTGTCATTAATTAAAATTTGACTCAGGATTTAATGGATTGTCCACAATGATGCTTAGAGCGCATCTACCTTGAAATGTCAACTGAGTGTAATGCATTTACAGCGAGGCTAACTCAATGAGGCAAACTGTTAGAAGTCATGAAGTCTAGAGATGTTATGTCATGGCTCACTTGCCCTGGTCACCATGGTGCAAGTAAATCTAGTACGACTCAATCGGCATGTGTGTGCTTTGGATGACCAACTATGCAACTTTATGCAAATCTATTTCGACTGAGGACATTCAGTAGGACTGTGTGTGTAGATAGAGTTGCATCCAACCTGAAACACTCTCGACAGCAGGTTATATGTTGTTTTGGGTACTGATGTTGAAGAGTACCTACTCTGATTGCGATGATTTCCACCAAATTTATTGAAAACTGAAATAATTTATACAACAATGATATCTTTATTTATAATAGTAAGTAAAGCGTATTATTCAAGGGGATTGTTTTCGCTGAACTTCTCCCTAATGTTTATAACTGCCTGACCTTGAAGATGTTCCATGTGCTAATCTACTCTGAAATTATTTTCCTTAGCAGATGATGTAATATTATATTCAAACAACTTAGACATCCAAAAAGGCCTCGATGAATTGTATAAAAGGTGAATGAGGACCTCAATGGATGTAAACATCAAGACAATTAAAGTTCTAAAATTTAGAACTGAAGGTAGGTTAGCATACAACAAAGATTTATATTACAATGGGAAAAATCTTATTGAATTATGTAAAATGTTCTGTAAAATGTAATCTCAAACATATGGTCAACCATTTCTGCAAAAACATCGATATCTTCCCCCAATATAAAGGCTTCCCTCCATGCAGATTTGTTACCAGTTATCTCTTCGATTAGACCACACTGGCCCAATCCTTCTCTAAATCTTTAATATAAAATAAGTATATATTAGAAATTAAGTTTGGAACTTCGAGCAGCACGTGAACGACTAAGCTAGTTTGTATCTAGTTTGGGACTTAGAGCAGCACATGAACAACTAGGTAACTGGCTATTTAGTTTTGAACTTCGTGTAGAAATGGATCAATAGAAGTTGAAAATACAATGTATTATTTATTTATTTATTTTATTTAAACTTTTGACTGACAAACAGACAGATAAATAGACGGACCATTAAGGTACCCTTTCGCTTGCACTACCACACATTTACATGTAGAATGTACATAAATACAACTTAGTGTTCAACAGCAGTGCGAATCCTATCAGTGACCAGAAACTTGCACAGTCCAGCTACGAGAGATCCTTTGGTTTTCATTGCTATTGAAAGAGTAAAACACCGCCAGTGATATTACTTCGCTTGCTGTTTCAACTGCCGAGTGAAAATCATCTTCTGTGGCGCAATTCTCGATCTGTTTTTGACTTAAAAACAAATATATTTGGTAAATATATGAAATTAATCTATGAGTGCGAGCGAGTGGATATCATATTAATATTAAATTACTAATTTAATAAAACACTAACATTTCGAACTTGAAGCTGGAGATCTAAATCCTGTATATCGCTTATAGTGGGTTGAACTCCATCTACACCATCACAGATCATATAGTTTCTGGTCTATAGAATAATGAAGAATCGCGAATTACTGCAGTGGCAAGCCGCATGAACTCCCGACTCGTTCCACCCTGGTCTATACCCTCTTCATCATCAAACTTAACATATATCTTGTGATCAACGTTAAACATCCTGCAGTCAAAATTTCTATAAGCGCCCTATAACACGTCATCGCGGACTACATTGATTTTATTGAATTTTCCAGCATCTTCATCGTCGTAAGTTTTGGTTAAACGGGTGAAAATCTCAAATAGGGTTTCAGGGCGTGGTGGGTGACTTGCTGTATTGGGTGCCTGTGACGGAACCGGCGCCGATGGCATGTGATCAACGTAATCAGAGGTCAGTGGATCCTGAACTTCTGGTTCTGATGATTTCGGTACCGGTATTTCAATCACATCATTAAATATACTGGTATATTGTTGAGCGTGAGCGGGATAGGGTTGGTCAGTATCAGAAATATCCAGCAACTGGATGTGAATAGCTCTATTGCCTGGATACAATGATTTTAAAGTAAGACCATCAAATTCAACTACTACTAGTATCGGCATGCCGCATTGCAGCTGCATTTTTAAGAATGCTGTGCCGGCTTATCGACAAAATTGCACCGCCACAACTCCCTATCACCCATGACATTTGCTAGATCATCCGCATCTTCAAGGCCAGTGTCCTTTAAGATGCGTCTCAAGAAAGTCATGGGCTGTCCACCATGCCTATTCACTCCATGAGGCTGCCAAAGTACAAGATTATGCACTGGCTGGTCCTCACGGCGAAAGCAATGTCCTGCAAAGCGGAGGCGATTTTGTTCTAGTGTCAAGCTTGGGGGAACCAATGAGACACCTCCAATGTTACATAGTGTCTGGTTGGAGATGTGTGCATTGTACTTGACACAATGAACCCGGCGTAGCATTCTTTTGAATATGCCATCCAGAGATTTGGTGTCCTCAGCAGTTAGAGCCCAGCAAACCAGAAAAACCAGTTTAAATGATAGAAACAATTGATATGTCCAGTCCATGCCAATCGAACTCAACTTTATTACAACCAGTAGGATGGGAACGACCCATAATGTTCATTATGTCTTGATCCAGACACTACGATCCTTCTCCAGTGATCACCGCCTTATTGTGGCCAAGGTAAGACTAAGACGAAATCTGCCTTGCCGCAGCATGACTGGTCCTCTCTGTTGCAACAGCCAAGTGTGAGATCCAGCTTCACACTACAGCTGAGCAACAGGTATGAGGCTCTTGCCTCTGAGGCGGCAGATCACTGTGAGGGCTATACTGCCTTCACAGAGGCAGTTAAGTTAGCAGCTGCAGAAACAGTTCCTGTATACCCTCGAAACAGGAAACGGGCCCCCTGGACTGACAACAAAATTCAGAAGTGCCGAAATGACCTCTACAAGGTGCAGAAAGAGTCCCGACTCAAACAGACTACAGCGGCCAAGAATGCAGTTAAGGCTGCATCTAGGTCCCTGAACAGGCAGGCAGTACTCTGTTAATTTACAGGAGCTAATAAACCAACAGGTTGATGCCATCAATGATGCTGACGACAGCAGGCAATCATCCCAGGCATGGAGATCAATCAACTTGCTTGCTGGTCGAAAAAGCCAACCAACCACCAAGGTTAAGGCTGAATCACCAGCCGATCGCCTCAATGGTGGGAGGCCCACTTTGAAAAGCTCCTCAATAATGACAGGGTATTGCCTGATAACTTTATAGAAGTAAAAGTGTCTGAGTCTGTACTCCCAGATATTCCCATTGGTGATATCTCCTTTGCAGAAGTGAAGGCTGCTGCAAAGAGCCTTAAGACCAATCGTGCCAGTGGAGTAGATGGTGTTCCCCCTGAGTGAATACCTGAGTGTTTAAAGCTCATCTATCCCATCATAGTAGACATGTACCGTACAACAAGAGTCCCACAAGAAATGAAAACAAATAAGTTGGTGCCAGTTCCCAAGAAGGGCAACCTAACACTCTGGTTCTTTTCGGGGAA
>JAUCBJ010008783.1:0-32075 GCA_032718475.1 Nemertoderma westbladi
GCACAGCATTCTCAAAAATGCAGCTGCAATGCAGCATGCCGATCCTAGTAGGGCGATATAAAATTGTCCTGCCTTATTATAGTACGTAAGAATAATAAAGATACACCCCAAGGCGGGGTAAATTTGAAATGCAACCAGTAATAACACAAGTGTATATGCAAATAAGACCATCATAAGAAATTATTAATAATAAAAAGTAAGTAGCGCGAAATATTAGGTGGTGGATAACGTGGAGAGGGACGTGGACATGAAGTACAAATCAATGCGTGATACCGGTCGGAGTACGATATGGAGCAGTACAGGTAGACGCAGGTCTGCGAGAGAGCGGTACGAGCAGATGAGGTGGTGAGGTGGTGGTACCCGTGGGCGGTGGCGCGGGTCACCACATGGCGGTTTCGTTAACCCGGCCGTCGCCAGGTCGACGACAGGAATGCCGGTCCTCTGCTGAGATCCCTCCCTCGGTCCCCTCCTCGGTCCCTCCGAGATAGAGTTTGATTCGCGGTCGGCGTGAAATGCATTATATGTGTTGGCGATTTCAACAGGGATGACTCCCGGGAATTTCGCGATGAAATCGTTTACGAGGTGTAGGGCCACCGTGGACGAGGGGGACGTGTGGTTGGTTACCAAGCATCCGTTTCACATGGGTTGCTTACTTGCTTTCACTTTGTCGATATCCTTTATATTGGTTACAGTTAGAAACTTCGCAATTTCAATCATAGAGTACCGGGGATAGAGATTATCGGGGCGATTTTACCATTGAAGATTCTTAGGCCGGTTTCAATAGCAGCTCTAAATTGTTTAAGTTGCATCCAATTGCACTATACGCCTTTTTCTTTCTCTTTATAATATGGCGAGAGAAACTGAGAGATGGCTGGAGGGTTACCCCCAGATACTCGTATTCGTTAACTATTAGTAGGGGTCCACCATAGGTAAACTTATCTACGTTAGATAGGCGGCGGGCATTTCTGTATTTAATTACTTTCGTTTTAGTCAAATTAACATCCATTCCATTCGAGAGGCACCAATTATATAAAACATCTATAGAGCTTGCTGTATTGAGTTTCTACTGTTTGAATAAAATACCAGGTCATCGGCCGACGTAGAATATGAACTTCAGCTGCGCGACTAACTGACGTAATCGGGAGGCGAGGTCAGCAATAAATAAAATAAAGTAGGTCGGGGAGAAACAGTCCCCCTTGAGTATTCCACGCAACTGAATGATAATATTCGATAAACGAAGGCCATCAAACACTTGTATTCGGTTGTTGAATATGTTCCTGATGAGGTTATAGAGCTTACCACGAATTTCAAAGTTGTATAATTTGGAGAAGTACTGCACGACTGACCATGTCAAATGCCTTCCTAAAGTCCTAAAGGCGACATAAACAAAACATGGCGGTCCGCTCGCGTAAAGCGGCGCAAATAATATATAACAAGGCATTTAATTTGTCCATGATTACAGGCAGCTAATGTTTTAAACTGCTATAAAATGCAGTTAATATCTCAAAACGTTATCGCTTTACTTTTGTTTTAATAACTCATACCCCCACTAAATCTATTACTGCGTGGGTTGAAAATATTATAAAATTAACTTTATTAATTAACTTAATTAAGTGGTATATTCTTGAAAAAAAAAACATAGAAAATTTTTTCTGTAAATGCCTCAAATATGAAAAATAGTGGTTTTGCGCAATGAAAAAATTGAATTGCGGATAATGTGAGATATGGAGCCGATTTTGACGTCTTACGTGTATATTGGTGGTGGCGAATTCAATGGTAATGAAATTGAGTTGATACAAGTAATGCAACTACCATTTTTCGTGCGGGCACCAAAAATGGGTGCAGCAAAAAATTTTCAAAATTTGTATTTTTTTAAATATTCATTTTATAATCTATATTCCCGCGATTTATAGGTTTTCTGTGATTGTGAATTCAATGGTAATGAAATGGAGTTCATCCGAGTAACGCAACTACCATTTTTCAGGCGTGCACCAAAAGTGCGCGCAACACGAAATTTTCAAAATTATTTGTTTCGAAATATTCATTTTATGTAAATTATAATATATCAATTATTAGAGAAGGGAAGGGGGGGAAGGGGGGGGGGGGGGGGCTTAACGTATATCCCATCTCAGATAAATATAATTTCGGGCATAATAAAATAACTTATTCTAAGAAGGGTTGATAGTAAAGCTGGAAGGAAGGGTCAAGGTTGAACGTCAATGAAATAATTGCTGATGCTGACAAATATAAAATAGTGTTGTTGATAATTTGCTATAAGTATTCTTGTCTGCAGGATAAATTATTGATGGGGCTGAAAGCTGCTACTTCGAAATTGATTTGTTACCTGTCACATTATGTTTACATTGATATGCCCAGTGTTTGTCTGTGGAGACTGTACTACTACTAATATAATTATGTTATCTCCTCCCTATCTTTGAAAATATTTATTTATATAAAAGGCATTTGCGTTACTCAGATGAACTCCATTTTATTACCATTGCATTCATAATCACAGAAATATAGATCATACAATGTATATTTAAAAAATAAATTTTGAACATTTCGAGTAGCGGATGCTCCCACTTTTGGTGCACGCATAAAAAATGGTAATTGCGTTACTCCTATGAACTTCATTTCAATTTCATTAAATTCGCGATCTTAGAAAACCTATAAATCGCGGGAATATATGTCAAATTAATGATAATTTCGAAACAATCTATTTTGAAAAGTTCGTGTAGCACCCAATTTTGGTGCCCGCACGAAAAATACCTGCTAGGCCTCCGAACTAAACATTAGATATATTGTACTCAACTCCACATCCAAAAAAGCGATATAGAATAGGATTTGTAGGGTTTTGGGCAACTTCATAATTTACTCTATAATTTTTTATTATAAAACGACCCCCCCCCCCCCCCCCCCCCCCCAGGGTAGATAGGGTTAAACGTGATCCCGATCCCGAAAGATCAGGACCCGGTAATAAATGTAATCCCGGTCCTGATCCCGACTTTTTTGGAACGAATTCCCGGAGTTAAATAATAAATTTTTTGAATATCTGATAAAGAATTGCACAGTGGAACAGAAATGAAAATATATCGAATTAATATGTCAGTAATCCATGGCCATTAACAATAAATTAATTTTTAATACAATTTTACCTCAACTAATATTTCAGATAGCGGAATAAAGTGATTATAAAGTTGCCCAAAACCTGTTCCACATGTACATACATACATACATACACACATACATAAATACATACACCTATACAGTATACACCGCAACATACAGTGGAATCTTTTAAGGAAATTCAATACAAAATTGCAATCCCGATCGCGAAAATTGGGATCCCGAGAGTGGCATTCATGGTCCCGATGCCGAAAATCACCAAAAGTCGAATCCCGTTTAAACACTATTTTTAGTATCAGAACAAGGGTATAAGATATAGAAATAAGCGTTTTAAAACACTTTTAATATGGAGAAATTTAACAAAATAACAATTATTCATTATATAAAATTCAAATAAAAATTCAACCCAAAAGTGAAAACCTGGTATTCGTGACGGCGACGGGCGATTTACAGGCAGGACACAGAGTTTTTGGCAAATTAAAGCTGAACTAGATTAAACATTACCACCACGAAATTCTCGGCCCAAGATGATCTTAGAAAATATATTATTTTCCATATTTAGGTTAAGTTCCCTTTTTATTATTGTTTTTGGTTGATTCTTTTCTGTGTTTTATCGTAGGGTTGGTTAGGCTTAGGGTTACATAACAATTTACACTACCTGGTGGTAAAACATGTTGTACCCACCTAGTCTGAGAGACGAGCATCATGGGTTTTTTTATTTTATTTTATTTGGCGCTGTCAGCGCCATCGACCAAAATTAATATGACGCCCCCTGGTCCCTAGAAACTATTTAGGATTATTATTTCCTGTATTTTTTCAAATTCATATTTTTTATTTTAATTCAATTGACGAAAGTTAATTTAAAAAATGTTTCATTCCAATAATATAAATATTGAATCCTATCTATTTAATTTGTTTAATACCGATACTGTATTAAGTGGGAATGCAATTAATTAACTCCAATTGGCGATTTTAAAATTATTGGTAATTGATTGAGACAGATGCATTTAAATGTATAATTAATTTAAGTACCGTTCACATCCAACGGAATGGTACACCCCGCGGTGTACCGCAGGGCCAGTGGTACACCGCTGACTGTGAACGACCCAACAGGTAGTTGGGCGCTAAACCGCGCGGTTTACCGCAGCCCATTTAAACAATGATTAAACAATTAATGTAATTTCCTGTTGAATTCACAGTCGACAGATAGACAATCAGTTACCGCAACGGTACCGTTGGGTGTGAACGGGCTCCGGGTAGTGTACCGCTGGCTTACCGCTTCAATACCGCCAGACTACTTTAACGTTGACGCACCGTTGGATGTGAACGGGGCTTAAGGCATATTTAATTTAAATAGATAATTAATTGAACTGAAAGCAATGTTGCCAAACAAATACTGGTCATTTGCAATTTTCAAAGAAAACCACTCTCAACATACTCCCAGATTAAAATAAATGGTTAAAATAATAATGATTTCTAGTTCTGCCGTATGCCATGCAATGAACAATATCAACGTTTGGTTACCAATTTCAGTAAATTGTTAGGCAGTGAAATTATGTAAATATTTTATCTAACTTTTTTTATAATAATTGCAATTAATTGATAGATAATATTTCCAAATTTGATTGAGACCATCGATGCAATTAAATTGCAATCAATTTCTGACAGGCCCTGCTGTACTGTTAGCAGAGTTATGGACCCTTGAGAATCTATGAGAAATCCACATGGCGTTGTGATGGAGATGACGACAAAAAAACCCTGGTCACGAGGCACCATTAGTAACATGGTAGAATATATTTGAGGTAGTATTATACTTGTCTGATACACCGGCATATTTCAAAGCCAACAATATTATCTCAATAAGAAAGAATACAGCGACCATTCGGGTACGACTTACTGATTCGCATAACAACCACAACTCGGTAAGGAGGTCAGTGGCCCCACCGACGAAGAGTTTGATCTTGAATTTATTCTGCGGGATGTTGACTTCCGGGACTACCTCGGCACCCCGGAGGTTGTAGCAACCAATAGGAGCGGAGTGTCGGTCCTCGCGACTGCGGTAGTACATCAGCGCAGTGTCACGGAACACAAAGTACAGTCGCTTCTTACTCGCCGCCTTCAGCATCAACCTCTTCGGTCTGAAAGATAATAATGCGACGTTAGTTAGCGACACACATTCCCGGAATATATATTTATACAACGGGAGTTATTGTTATTATACATAAACTAAGAGAGAAATGTAAGTAAGCCGATACAGAAGCAAATTCCGGCAATAAATCCCAATAATAGATTATGTATCATGGTTGGCCGGGTTTATCAGTGAGTCTGCCTTTATATTGCACCTTAGTGCAGGCTGATCGCGTCAGCGACATTTATTGTACGTGCTGATTCTAGTAGTTTGTTACATGCTCAAAAGATGGTATGCTTGAGCATGTGGACGACTTCTGTTACCTGGGATCATGGATCCGGAAGTCAGGTGAGGACCTTCGGATACGTAAGGGAAAGGCATGGGCATCCTTGAATAGGCTTTCCAGGATTTGGAAGTCACCGAGAATTAATCGGAAAGTTAAGGTCCGATTATTTAGAGCAGCAGTAGTTCCAGTACTCCTCTATGGGAGTCCATGCTGGGCTCTAACTGCTGAGGACACCAAATCTCTGGACGGCACATTCACAAGAATGCTACGCCGGGTTCATTGTGTCAAGTACAATGCACACATCTCCAACCAGACACTATATAACATTGGAGGTGTCTCATTGGTTCCCCCAAGCTTGACATTAAAACAAAATCGCCTCCGCTTTGCAGGACATTGCTTTCGCCGTGAGGACCAGCCAGTGCATAATCTTGTACTTTGGCAGCCTCATGGAGTGAATAAGCATGGTGGACAGCCCATGACTTTCTTGAGACGCATCTTAAAGGACACTGGCCTTGAAGATGCGGATGATCTAGCAAATGTCATGGGTGATAGGGAGTTGTAGCGTCACAATTTTGTCGACAAGCCGGCACAGCATTCTTAAAAATGCAGCTGCAGTGCAATGCAATTAATTAATTATCAGTTTAATTAATGCAGGGTAAGACGCATCCACGATTTACTAAATCAAAATTAAATAATCAAATTTACATGCCCCCATCGAAAAACAGTAAAACAGCTTAATTAGAATCATAGATAATGTTTATTGAATTCAATACGAAATACTGACTGACGCTGATTTCATATTTGTTTTACGTAGAAAACGAAAACTTCAAAAAATTTAATTCGTAAAAAAATTGTGCCCAGTGCAGTGCAGTAGAAACAATACCGATGACGCAAATAATATACGTACTTCACCATCCTCAAGTAATCAGAGAGTTCTGGTATTGAGGAAATATCGCTCCTTCTCTTAGCACTGCCTCCACCACCCTCGAGGATGATCTCCAGGTCATTCAAGGCCGCGTCAATGTCGTCGGTAATGTCACCGTTGGTCAGATCATTCTGTGGTACAGTAGACTGCAGGTTGGTTTGCAACTAAACAAATACAATGATGGTTTAATTTAATTTCCTAACTGTGCTCACAGTTAAGGCCAGATTACAAACACCTAAACTATTCCTTGACTCAGACATTTCCTGTCCAGTAAACCACTACTGTAGCAATTCCTTGACTCAGACGTTTCCTGTCCAGTAAACCACTACTGTAGCTATTCCTTGACCCAGACGTTTCCTGTCCAGTAAACCACTACTGTAGCTATTCCTTGACTCAGACATTTTCTGTAAGGTAAACCACTACTGTAGCAATTCCTAGACTCAGACATTTCCTGTCCAGTAAACCACTACTGTAGCAATTCCTTGACTCCGACATTTCCTGTCCAGTAAACCACTACTGTAGCTATTCCTTGACCCAGACGTTTCCTGTCCAGTAAACCACTACTGTAGCAATTCCTTGACTCAGACATTTCCTGTCCAGTAAACCACTACTGTAGCTATTCCTTGACCCAGACGTTTCCTGTCCAGTAAACCACTACTGTAGCAATTCCTTGACTCAGACATTTCCTGTCCAGTAAACCACTACTGTAGCTATTCCTTGACCCAGACGTTTCCTGTCCAGTAAACCACTACACTGTAGCTATTCCTTGACTTAGACATTTCCTGTCCAGTAAACCAATACTGTAGCAATTCCTTGACTCAGACATTTCCTGTCCAGTAAACCACTACTGTAGCAATTCCTAGACTCAGACATTTCCTGTCCAGTAAACCACTACTGTAGCAATTCCTTGACTCAGACATTTCCTGTCCAGTAAACCACTACTGTAGCAATTCCTTGACTCAGACCCAGACGTTTCCTGTCCAGTAAACCACTACTGTAGCAATTCCTTGACTCAGACATTTCCTGTCCAGTAAACCACTACTGTAGCTATTCCTTGACCCAGACGTTTCCTGTCCAGTAAACCACTACTGTAGCAATTCCTTGACTCAGACATTTCCTGTCCAGTAAACCACTACTGTAGCAATTCCTTGACTCAGACATTTCCTGTCCAGTAAACCACTACTGTAGCTATTCCTTGACCCAGACGTTTCCTGTCCAGTAAACCACTACTGTAGCAATTCCTTGACTCAGACATTTCCTGTCCAGTAAACCACTACTGTAGCAATTCCTTGACTCCGACATTTCCTGTCCAGTAAACCACTACTGTAGCTATTCCTTGACCCAGACGTTTCCTGTCCAGTAAACCACTACTGTAGCAATTCCTTGACTCAGACATTTCCTGTCCAGTAAACCACTACTGTAGCAATTCCTTGACTCAGACATTTCCTGTCCAGTAAACCACTACTGTAGCTATTCCTTGACCCAGACGTTTCCTGTCCAGTAAACCACTACTGTAGCAATTCCTTGACTCAGACATTTCCTGTCCAGTAAACCACTACTGTAGCAATTCCTTGACTCCGACATTTCCTGTCCAGTAAACCACTACTGTAGCGATTCCTTGACTCAGACATTTCCTGTCCAGTAAACCACTACTGTAGCAATTCCTTGACTCCGACATTTCCTGTCCAGTAAACCACTACTGTAGCAATTCCTTGACTCAGACATTTTCTGTCCAGTAAACCACTACTGTAGCAATTCCTTGACTCCGACATTTCCTGTCCAGTAAACCACTACTGTAGCAATTCCTTGACTCCGACATTTCCTGTCCAGTAAACCACTACTGTAGCAATTCCTTGACTCAGACGTTTCCTGTCCAGTAAACCACTACTGTAGCAATTCCTTGACTCAGACATTTCCTGTCCAGTAAACCACTACTGTAGCAATTCCTTGACTCAGACATTTCCTGTCCAGTAAACCACTACTGTAGCTATTCCTTGACCCAGACGTTTCCTGTCCAGTAAACCACTACTGTAGCAATTCCTTGACTCCGACATTTCCTGTCCAGTAAACCACTACTGTAGCAATTCCTTGACTCAGACATTTTCTGTCCAGTAAACCACTACTGTAGCAATTCCTTGACTCCGACATTTCCTGTCCAGTAAACCACTACTGTAGCAATTCCTTGACTCCGACATTTCCTGTCCAGTAAACCACGACTGTAGCGATTCCTTGACTCAGACATTTCCTGTCCAGTAAACCACTACTGTAGCAATTCCTTGACTCAGACATTTCCTGTCCAGTAAACCACTACTGTAGCTATTCCTTGACTTAGACATTTCCTGTCCAGTAAACAACTACTGTAGCTATTCCTTGACTCAGACATTTCCTGTCCAGTAAACCACTACTGTAGCTATTCCTTGACTCAGACATTTCCTGTCCAGTAAACCACTACTGTAGCTATTCCTTGACTTAGACATTTCCTGTCCAGTAAACAACTACTGTAGCTATTCCTTGACTCAGACATTTCCTGTCCAGTAAACAACTACTGTAGCTATTCCTTGACTCAAGACGTTTCCTGTCCAGTAAACCACTACTGTAGCTATTCCTTGACTCAGACATTTCCTGTCCAGTAAACCACTACTGTAGCAATTCCTTGACTCAGACATTTCCTGTCCAGTAAACCACTACTGTAGCTATTCCTTGACTTAGACATTTCCTGTCCAGTAAACAACTACTGTAGCTATTCCTTGACTCAGACATTTCCTGTCCAGTAAACCACTACTGTAGCTATTCCTTGACTCGGACATTTCCTGTCCAGTAAACCACTACTGTAGCTATTCCTTGACTTAGACATTTCCTGTCCAGTAAACAACTACTGTAGCTATTCCTTGACTCAGACATTTCCTGTCCAGTAAACAACTACTGTAGCTATTCCTTGACTCAGACATTTCCTGTCCAGTAAACAACTACTGTAGCTATTCCTTGACTCAAGACGTTTCCTGTCCAGTAAACCACTACTGTAGCTATTCCTTGACTCAAGACGTTTCCTGTCCAGTAAACTACGACTGTAGCGATTCCTTGACTCAGACATTTCCTGTCCAGTAAACCACTACTGTAGCAATTCCTTGACTCAGACGTTTCCTGTCCAGTAAACCACTACTGTAGCAATTCCTTGACTCAGACATTTCCTGTCCAGTAAACCACTACTGTAGCAATTCCTTGACTCAGACATTTCCTGTCCAGTAAACCACTACTGTAGCTATTCCTTGACCCAGACGTTTCCTGTCCAGTAAACCACTACTGTAGCAATTCCTTGACTCCGACATTTCCTGTCCAGTAAACCACTACTGTAGCAATTCCTTGACTCAGACATTTCCTGTCCAGTAAACCACTACTGTAGCTATTCCTTGACCCAGACGTTTCCTGTCCAGTAAACCACTACTGTAGCAATTCCTTGACTCCGACATTTCCTGTCCAGTAAACCACTACTGTAGCAATTCCTTGACTCCGACATTTCCTGTCCAGTAAACCACTACTGTAGCAATTCCTTGACTCCGACATTTCCTGTCCAGTAAACCACTACTGTAGCAATTCCTTGACTCCGACATTTCCTGTCCAGTAAACCACTACTGTAGCTATTCCTTGACCCAGACGTTTCCTGTCCAGTAAACCACTACTGTAGCAATTCCTTGACTCAGACATTTTCTGTCCAGTAAACCACTACTGTAGCAATTCCTTGACTCCGACATTTCCTGTCCAGTAAACCACTACTGTAGCTATTCCTTGACCCAGACGTTTCCTGTCCAGTAAACCACTACTGTAGCAATTCCTTGACTCCGACATTTCCTGTCCAGTAAACCACTACTGTAGCAATTCCTTGACTCCGACATTTCCTGTCCAGTAAACCACTACTGTAGCAATTCCTTGACTCCGACATTTCCTGTCCAGTAAACCACGACTGTAGCTATTCCTTGACCCAGACGTTTCCTGTCCAGTAAACCACTACTGTAGCAATTCCTTGACTCCGACATTTCCTGTCCAGTAAACCACTACTGTAGCTATTCCTTGACCCAGACGTTTCCTGTCCAGTAAACCACTACTGTAGCAATTCCTTGACTCCGACATTTCCTGTCCAGTAAACCACTACTGTAGCAATTCCTTGACTCCGACATTTCCTGTCCAGTAAACCACTACTGTAGCAATTCCTTGACTCCGACATTTCATGTCCAGTAAACCACTACTGTAGCAATTCCTTGACTCCGACATTTCCTGTCCAGTAAACCACTACTGTAGCTATTCCTTGACCCAGACGTTTCCTGTCCAGTAAACCACTACTGTAGCAATTCCTTGACTCAGACATTTCCTGTCCAGTAAACCACTACTGTAGCTATTCCTTGACTTAGACATTTCCTGTCCAGTAAACAACTACTGTTGCAGCAAACAATAGAAATGAAAAATCATTGGAAAGTACTTCAAATGTGACTCAAACCCGCTACTGTACTATTATAGTAATACACACGATTAAAGGAGAAAAAAAATGTGAAAGGGAAGGAAAAATAAGACAAAGTTAACTCATTGGCGAAATAATGTTGCCATTTATTTACTATGGGAAAGGCGCGGTTCATATCGAATGGCATTGAGTTCTAAGAAAAATTAAAATTATTTTCGATTTCGTATTAATCCGAATTAATCAATAGGGCAATACTACCGGTACCTGTAAGTACCGGTACGTACCTGTAAGGCTGCAAACATAAACATTTCTTCATCCGTGCAGTCCATCTCCTCTGATAAGATCGACCATTTGGCTTGTTCGTATATCTGGTTAATTCTAATTGTATCGCACTGAAACACAAAATAAACAATTTGTATTTCTAAAAAATAAAGTAAAGAAGCGTTTAAAAAAAGTCAAGTAAAGTAAAATTAAAACCTCTCCAGGAGAAAATCGAAGCAAATAACAGCTGATCACTCGCTAAAATAAAACTGCAACCTGTTATATAGACTTTAGTTTATTGTAGAATAGCATTAGAATAACATGACATGTATTAGTAAGTTCGTAAAAATTGAAATTTGAATTCCCCGCCAATTTTATTCAGATTTTTCTGAATTGCAGTTTTCTAAATGTAAATACTCCATCGTTTTTCAATAAATTAGAAATTTCGGTGAATTGTCTTGACAAAATTGTAGACAGAATTTTGAAATTTTGATCAGAAGTATTTTAATGTATTTTATTTTGGGATGATATTTTTTTCAAATTATCGGCTCAAAACATAACTTACTCTCAAAATTTCAAAATTCTGTCTATACAAGAATTTATTGGTTAATTAATATGTCAAGACAAGAAACATTCACTGACAATTTCGAACAAATTGATTAAAAAATTACGGAGTAGTTACATTTTGAGTGAAGCAAAAAGCGAGAAATATTAATTCTGAGTAAAATGCGTTTAAAGTTTGAACCTTCACGCGCAAAATCATCAGTCTCTATGTGACTGCCAATAAAAAAAATAATTAAAGTAATAATTTGTTATTAAGGAACCAGACAGCTCGAATTTTCACTGGTTTCGCTGATTTCAAATCTGATGTCAATTTTCAAGTTTGGCAAAATCTAGTCATTGGGGGTTTTTCTGGTCGGTGATTTCATTTCCGAGGTCAGTTTTGATTTTTGGTTGAATTTTGTCTGTCTATATATCAGTGTGTCTCTCTATTGGTCGGCCTTTCTGTCTGTTCGACTCCAGTCAACATATAAAAAACACAGTCTAGATAATATTTTCATTACGGGGTTTTTGAGGTCGCTGATTTAATTTCCGATGTCAGTTTTAATGTTTGGCAAAACCTAACTTTAATGGCCAATATTGTTTAGCTGTGTGGGGCGAGCCACGAAGTGAGTGAGCCTTAGCGTAGTGGTACCATTAATCAACCTGTCGTTCTGTCGTTCTGTCGCTTTTTTTGCAGTGTTCAATTTTAAACGTTAATAACTCGGCCAATCTTTGATGAAATCTATCCAAACTTGGTACACATGTTGTTTGGCAAAAGTTTAGAAATTTTCCAAGTAGAATTTCCTTGTGGCCTTCGAGAAGCTAAGATAATAGCAGTTAATTAGTTAATTAAGTTATTACGGTAAAAACACCATTTTCAACCTGCCTTTTAAAGGAAATTAATTGTTTTACAGTATAAGATTTAAATAATTATAATTAAAAATTATACAGATGTAATCCACATACCCCATTCTATTATAGTTTTTAATTAGTTCAAGTGATTTGCTTTATTAATTGCGTCTTTAATTGATCTAAAGTAATTAAAACGTCATAAAAAATTGATTCTCATTAAATACTGCTCATTTATTGGCTAACATGCTGGTAAGATGGAAGGATGTGTGTGTAAGGCAGCAGCTAGTTGCTGGGAATGATTATTGGTCATGTCTCTGCTGGTGTGGAGCTAGCTTGGAGTTGTGGCTGTAGACTAACCAGAGAGAAATTGTAATAGGCAACCAGTATTGCTATTCCAGCCCAGGCAGCATTCCAACATCCCAACATCCTTCCTGTATTGACTCTACTATAAGTGTTGTATTGCTATCTCAGGTAAATGACAGATATAATAACATAAATACCATCCATGGCATGGCTGTTGTGTAGGCTTATCTGAAATAGTTTATTCCACAATGTATATGTCTGGTTATTTTTTAATTGAATTTTTGCAAAGTAGTAAAATTAATGTTCTTAAAAATAATATTATTATTTTATATGTAACCTAGGAAATTAGCTACATTTTTTCGCTGCAGCTTTAAGAGTGTACATTGATTTAATATTATTTCAATACCCATATTACTACATCGGCATAAGATGCGTTGGCGTTGTATCACACATCTCCACATATCACACATCTCCACATAGATGTATCGCACAGTTTCGAAACTTCGCATAGTTATAACTGTATAAAGATCGTCAGTCTGCGTTTAGGAAAAATATTTTATGACAAAACAGGACAAGCGACGAGCGCAACGAGGCATATAATGAAGACGAGTACCTCGTTGACTAAATTATTATATAAACCACCTGGCTTCACATATTGATCGCATCCCTAGTTATTATTATTATAAATATCGTCAGCCTGCGTTTAAGAAATATATTTAAATACAAAACAGGACGAACGCAAAGAGGCTTATAATGAAAACGAGTACTGCGTTTATTATATTCCTATAAACCACCTGGCTTTGCATATTTAACGTGCGATTGGAAATAAGTTCGTGCTACCCTTCCGTGGGTGGTAGATGTCCCGGTTATGTATTGGTGGTTGGGAAGGTTGGGGGGGGGGGGGATTAAAGGGGGTGAACACGTACTGTCCCCCTTTCTTTGATTGATTGGTGGTGTGGGTAAATTTCTCAAAACCTGATTTTGTGATACAGTCGCTCAATTTTAATTTGTATCTAATAACTGGGCCTCGTGCTGCGCGAAGGCCCCACGAACGTGTGTTTCTCGTATAGAACCAGGAAAAGTAATAAAATTATAGGTTACAACATTTATCTCATAAAAATGGTGGCTAGTCAAACACCCGGTGTATTTGCACCTCGCACCGCCCTTGAACCGTTAACATTGAGACAAGATTATTAGTTCGCCGAAATGGGATTTGCATCAAATCGGTTCTATCAAAATAAACTAAAACCAGTATTTCCGCAACCACTGGAACAAACAACACAAAGGAAATTCAGTGGAACAAAAAAAGCGACCCAATAAGAACAAGTTGTTTGACCTGATATGATAATCATATACTATCGATTTATTTGTGCGAACAATATCCCGATATGGAAGGAATTGTGGTATTAACTCTAACTGGTCGAACCTGAAACCAAACCCGGTGGGTGGGTGACTTACCTCTCCTACCTAAATAGCTAGCAGCATCGATTGTATACTGAGAATATAAATTTAACTGATTAACCGTTATGGCTTGGAACTGAGTGTATTAGTTTTAGTCACAGGTGAGGGAAGGGGGGTTAGTTAGAATAGCCCACATACACTGTCAATTAGCTTATTGCGAGGGAAAAAAGGATAGCCAACCTCCATCCAACCCTATTAATTCCGGGTTCACCTCCCTTACGTTGCAACAAAATGGCGCTGATTACACTTTCCAAATTGATTTTAGTGAACCGTGTCAATGTGAACTCCACAAACCAAATGTAATAATAACAACCAGGACAGCTGGCGGTAATCAAATATGTTGTGTAGTTCATTTTCATAAAGCGACTATAGATAATGAAAACATTCAAACATCAACACGTCGATAAGGTAGATTTAAAACGGACTTATCCGGGGCAAATAATGTCCGGATATCGCTGGTTCAACCCCCATCCGATTCAATATATTGGGGCGATATAAAAGGAGACAGGGGGGGAAACTGGACGCAAAACCCGCCTTAATATCCCACTTCAATGTTAAATTCTTAATTTAGGGAAAGGAGCAGGTTACAGTGGCACGTTATTTTAACCAAAACAATAAACTAAACACAATAGAACAGGTTACAGTTTTATTTTTGAGAGAAATCAGCTGTTATTTGCGTCGAATTTCCCCTGGAGAGGGATGAATTTTTATTGCGTCCAGTTTCCTCCCTAATCTGCCAAACCCACATTGTAAGGGAATAGTATGAACATTATGCATCAAAAGAAAGCATTTTCAAAGGCGATTTCGTAATTGTTTGTTGTTGGGCGAGCCACGTAAGTCCAAGCGAGCCTTAGCGTATGGGTATAATTAGTGGACCCATCTGTCGTCATTGTGGAAATTGTTTGAACGCTAATAAGTCGGTCAATTCTCTGATGAAATGGAACCAAATTTGGTACACAAGTAGTCTATAAAAGTTTAGAAATTCTACACAAAGACATGGATCTATAGTTCATCTGTTGACCGCTAGGGGGCGAATGGATCTCGTCACCCAGGTTAGGTACGGTAATTAAATACTGTAAATATAAAATTTGCTGAATGTGTTGTAAATTGACTTTAGATATACTTGTTTCCTTAACCCCTCCACCACACCACCACTCATCCCTTCTGTCCTCTAGCTGCTGCAGCTGGACTATACTAGCTATTGCTATTAATTGTTTGTCTGTATTAGCGCACTCTACAACGTGTGCGCGAAGTCCCCATGTACGTGTTCCGCTGAGGTACCAATTATTTGCAATGTTATTGGCTATAACGCTGGTTGCAGTAGGGGACTATGGTTTTGGCTATAACGCTGGTTGCAGTAGGGGACTATGGTTTTTTGGCTATAACGCTGGTTGCAGTAGGGGACTATGGTTTTTTGGCTATAACGCTGGTTGCAGTAGGGGACTATGGTTTCCCTGTATAACGCTGGTTGCAGTAGGGGACTATGGTTTTTTGGCTATAACGCTGGTTGCAGTAGGGGACTATGGTTTTTTGGCTATAACGCTGGTTGCAGTAGGGGACTATGGTTTCCCTGTATAACGCTGGTTGCAGTAGGGGACTATGGTTTTCCTGTTGGCTATAACGCTGGTTGCAGTAGGGGACTATGGTTTTCCTGTCTACAGATCCGAATCTGTTCAAATCTACAGATCTTCAAAACCTTTCCATGAATTTGGATAATTGTTTTTTGTGTGTTAAAGATGAATAATTACAGATTAAGATTAACAACAAATGAAAGTATTGCCTGTGTAACCACAATTGATTGATATATTATATTTTTCCATTTGGGACATAGAAAATAGCTGTATAGTAGAAAATAACGGGTTATAGGACAAACGAGTGTTAGGCTAGATCTCATGTCAGTACGGAAACATTCGGAAATAACATATTTCCGGAAAACTCCCATATCCCTCCCTATACACGTGTGTTTTTACCTTGGGGTTTAAATCGTAAAAACAGAACCATTTAAATCGGAGAAGTAGGAGGTCGCATTCCTTTATATGTTGTTCTAGCAAAGATCGTGATGAGTCGAGCCATCTAAACAAAGAGAAACAATAAAAATACATTAATATTAATGTTGCCATCAAAAACCAACACTTACCAAATACACTGAGATACGGTAACTAATTCTGGTGAATAAAGATTCCCATTACATTACAGTTATACATTACATTACAGTTATACATTACATTACATTACATTACAGTTATACATTACATTACAGTTATACATTACATTACAGTTATACATTACATTTACAGTTATACATTACATTACAGTTATACATTACATTACAGTTATACATTACATTACAGTTATACATTACATTTACAGTTATACATTACATTACAGTTATACATTACATTACAGTTATACATTACATTACATTACAGTTATACATTACATTACATTACAGTTATACATTACATTTACAGTTATACATTACATTTACAGTTATACATTACATTACATTACATTACATTACAGTTATACATTACATTTACAGATATACATTACATTTACAGTTATACATTACATTACATTACAGTTATACATTACATTACAGTTATAGATTACATTACAGTTATACATTACATTACATTACAGTTATACATTACATTACACTACAGTTATACATTACATTACAGTTATACATTACATTACATTACAGTTATACATTACATTACATTACAGTTATACATTACACTACAGTTATACATTACATTACAGTTACAGTTATACATTACATTACAGTTATACATTACATTACATTACAGTTATACATTACATTACATTACAGTTATACATTACATTACATTACAGTTATACATTACATTACATTACAGTTATACATTACATTACATTACAGTTATACATTACATTTACAGTTATACATTACATTACATTACAGTTATACATTACATTACAGTTATACATTACATTACAGTTATACATTACATTGCAGTTATACATTACACTACAGTTATACATTACATTACAGTTATACATTACATTACATTACAGTTATACATTACATTACATTACAGTTATACATTACATTACAGTTATACATTACATTACATTACAGTTATACATTACATTTAAAGTTATACATTACATTACATTACAGTTATACATTACATTACAGTTATACATTACATGACAGTTATACATTACATTGCAGTTATACATTACATTGCAGTTATACATTACACTACAGTTATACATTACATTACAGTTATACATTACATTACAGTTATACATTACATTGCAGTTATACATTACACTACAGGTATACATTACATTACAGTTATACATTACATTACATTACAGTTATACATTACATTACAGTTATACATTACATTACAGTTATACATTACATTGCAGTTATACATTACACTACAGTTATACATTACATTACAGTTATACATTACATTACAGTTATACATTACATTTACAGTTATACATTACATTACATTACAGTTATACATTACATTACATTACAGATATACATTACATTACATTACAGATATACATTACATTACATTACATTACAGTTATACATTACATTTACAGTTATACATTACATTACAGTTATACATTACATTTACAGTTATACATTACATTACATTACAGTTATACATTACATTACATTACAGTTATACATTACATTACAGTTATACATTACATTTACAGTTATACATTACATTACAGTTATACATTACATTTACAGTTATACATTACATTACAGTTATACATTACATTTACAGTTATACATTACATTACATTACAGTTATACATTACATTACATTACAGTTATACATTACATTACAGTTATACATTACATTTACAGTTATACATTACATTACAGTTATACATTACATTTACAGTTATACATTACATTACAGTTATACATTACATTTACAGTTATACATTACATTACAGTTATACATTACATTTACAGTTATACATTACATTACAGTTATACATTACATTTACAGTTATACATTACATTACAGTTATACATTACATTTACAGTTATACATTACATTACATTACAGTTATACATTACATTACATTACAGTTACACATTACATTACAGTTATACATTACATTACAGTTATACATTACATTTACAGTTATACATTACATTACAGTTATACATTACATTTACAGTTATACATTACATTACAGTTATACATTACATTTACAGTTATACATTACATTTACAGTTATACATTACATTACAGTTATACATTACATTTACAGTTATACATTACATTACAGTTATACATTACATTTACAGTTATACATTACATTTACAGTTATACATTACATTTACAGTTATACATTACATTACAGTTATACATTACATTTACAGTTATACATTACATTTACAGTTATACATTACATTACAGTTGTATTACACATTTAAAATTAACAGAATGTGAGAGAATTTGAATCTGTTTTCAGTTTCACTTCCATTAAGGTTGAATCGACATCCGTTATATTATACCCAGTTTCACTTCCAGTAAGGTTGAATCGACATCCGTTATATTATACCCACGCACATTTATTTTGCTATACGTAATGAATAAGAACTCATTCATAGCTTATTGGCTTAGTATAAAGTATATTCTTAAAGGCAACGGGTGGTCAATCCATGTAGTATAGATAATATAAGAGGGCCCCCCTCCTACGACCTAGTAATTGTGGCCCCATCTACCACAATACGTTATTTAAACACCTCGTCTATACGAAACGGCCAATTGAGCAAGGTAATTAACGCAACAAAGCCACAATAATAATCTTCGGAGCAATTAAAACAAGAGTCCTTCAATGATTCATTATGTGTACGCTGTACGTCTATATAGACATACGGACGTTGAGTATAATACTCAATCACACAGTATGCTGCTATACACAGCGGGTAATAATTTGGCAACTTATTCATAATTATAAAATTAAAATAGAAAAACATATGAGAATGAAGTAAGATTAGTTTAGTAAGGGATACAATTGTAACTGAATCTCAGTTGGCACTAGAATTTAGCGCATAAGAAGGATTACTTATTGTCTTCTTTGAGAAAATAGTTAAAAATACGCCAACGGCTTATAATCCTAAATACAAAACTATAGTGCATAATCGTATAGGTTCATCAAAACTCGATTAGACGGGATCCATCGCATTCTTCATTTATACATGCTTGGCTCGGGCCAGGCGACAATGGTGAAAACGTTCTTGGTAAATATCTGGAAAAATAAACTATGCTACTATTATTGGAGCCTGGGGGGGGGGGGATACTATGCAAAACTTATCTCTTCGAAGGAAAGAAGCAGGCTACATTGAGTTGTTTAAGCAAAACAATAAACGAAAGGCAATAGAACATGTTACGGCCACAGTATTATTTATCAGGGTCAATCAGCTGTTATTTGCGTCGGTTTTCCTCTGGAGAGGGATGAATTTGATTGCGTCGAAAGCCCCCCCACCCCCCGTCGAAACCGAAAGTCTAATACCCGTTATATGAAACATGGGAGCTCAAATCAAACTGACAACCTTTAGGTCTGAATAGGTAGGAAATTTAACTGGGTTAAGTGTAATTATATTAGCCCCAATTAAGTTGAAGTTAGTATCCACAACAAGAATGGTCAACAAGAGACCGAATTAATTACTTTCGGTGTAGAATCAATGATGACACCCGGAAAAGATAAAAATGGTGGGGATGCGAGTAATGACTAATGGTAATACATATGACAACAATGAGATATACTGAAACTAATTATAGTTAGATTGTGATTGTACATTTGGTTAAAATTAGAAATTGGATGAATTTAAACCAAAATTATCATGTCTACCGACCATTCAATACGCCAAATCAATGAAAGGCTATGTTTAAACACATAAATACAAGACCTAATTAAGTGGATGTTATATATTAAGTAAAACCAGAAGGGTTCCCCCAGACAACATATTCACTTAATAATGTTGGAATGACAACAGGTCTGTACAGGTATTCCCTTCCCCATCTACAGTAAGGGAGTACAGCTTCAGATATAACTCCCAAATGGGTTTATAGGTCAGACAGTTGGTTTTGTCGAACCAGAGACAACAACGTTGTATGAAAGTCATTAAACCGAAAAGTAACATGTAAGTTAAGAGCAATCAAGTCAACTTTTTACAGCATAAATTACTCTTCTATTTATAACATATGAGTCACTATTAGGTATTAGTAAAGTAAATAATTCCTTTCCATTTAAGATACTAGTATTGCTTATTAACCATTCGCAATATCTGAAGCAACGGTAAGTAATTGGCACAGTATGAAGTCCAGATCCCAAAGCCAATAGAGGGAAGTAATATTGGAACATGAAACTCAAAACACCAACATATATCAAGCTCAGTGTTTGATTGGATCAAGTTGGACAACTTTATTTGTAATACTACGACTGAGAACTGCTGGGGAAACAACAGTTTTACAATATTGTAAAACGTAAATGAGTGTTCAACATTGAGAAATGGTTTCTAAAAAAATTAGTGTCAGGGCTCACTGATTTTTTTACCATAACATCATATTGTTTTAAGAACCAAACGGTTTTATTGATTGAGTGAAATAAAAAATATTTAATTGTATAAAAGTAAAAATAATTAGATAAATAAATAAACCTATTTCAGCAAGCATATCTTCAAAAATCACATTTTTGGACTTTGATTAGATAAATTAAAGCTAAAGGTGCCGAAACATTTTGAAGTTGACTTAGCCACTTCGTAATACTACTACTAGGTCGAGCGAGCTCGGGCAGTGAAATGAGATCCTTCCAGGCTTTCCGATTCTCCATAGTTGTCGTAAATTCGTAAATTCATGGGCACAGCTGGAGAAGTAAACAAGAGGTCATACCTAACGTGCCCCTGTAACCTGTTCCTTTCCCTAAATTATTAATTTAACATTGAGACGAAATATTAATTCGCCGATACTCCCCCCCCCCCCCCCCCCCCCCTCCTGTTACAAGAACTGGTTTTGTGAACTTAATTTTCCAGAGAGAGATGAAACCACAATCAATGCCACTAGAGAGATACAGTGCACGTAGCTTATGTACACCGGAAATAGTATAATCTCTTAAAACAATATGATGTAAGATTTAATAAACTAAATCAAACATTATTTACGGCTTAATATGTTAAACCGTCAAAAATTATACTGAAACGTGCAAGATACAAACCAAAAGGCCACAGGGGATTAAGCCAAATGCATGTGTAATAATAAGTGCACTAGTAACAGCACAATAACACACCTAACGCCAGCGGCTAAAACCGGTACACTGTAGTCGCAAGGTTATAGCTGTAGGGCCAATTTCCCAGACCTAAAACATTCGTACGCATCCGTCCACCCTGCAGGCAACAACCAACCACCAGTTGCTGAAACAAACTTTGCGCCGCACGTCCAGACAATAGCAGGGGGGGGGGGGGGGGGGTCGGCTTATGCGCAGCCACATTGCGCCATTCACACGCCACAAAGAATCAGTCAGGCGTTGAAATAGATGCTTGAACGTATCAGACCCGGGAATACCACGGTAAAAGCGCGAAAAGATCAATTCGTTTTAAAATACCTCTCGCCGGACCCGGCATCCCGTCATACCCATGTTCATCGGAGTGTCACAACAAAAGCCGATCAAGAGCTACTATTAAACGACACATTGACACAATTATTTTCGTTGTTAGTCGCTTGAATCGCTAAGTGGGAACGTCAAATGCCACCAGTAGTTGGGGGTATTATACTTATTGATTGCGAGTATCTCAAAGGTGGAGAAAGTACGGCAAGCAGCCATCCAACACTAAGTAACCTCTACCTACAGGCTCTTAGCTTCCGAGCTTCCAGTCTCGGGATTGGGAACACCGCACGCTTCAGTAAACTAGGAAAGGAATTCAATATGCTTCGATTATAGTAGGATTGGGGCGAGTGAGACACTGACACATTATTGGCTCTATCTCTGCCTCTGGTTCTCCCGTTTGGGGTTTGACACGAGTTGGGTGTACGGCTTAGGTTGAATAAACATGACTGCAATTTCCGATATATCTGAGTGCCGGAGATGTAGAGAAATGAGCCAAGAAAACCAATTACAGAAGCAATTTATGACGGTAATTATGCATGGATGAAATACAAATAGGTTCCCAAATGCCTGTGGTCGGGGTGTTGGTGGAAATGTGACTTGGTAAAGTGCCACTTTTGGCGTAATGTCCTGATCCTATGTTTTTTGTTAGTTTGTGGGGTGTAAGTAAGACTCTAGTGTTTTACCCATTTAGTTTATATATATACCGAGTCCCCATTAGTCAGTATGTCGGTACATTAGACAATCATCATATTATCAAGTGTAGAGCAGAATTCCGACATTCACTGCAAATTGTAAAATCTAATATATTTTTTATTCTTTATACTGTGTGTGTTGTGTTTGCCCCAGCAACCTACCAGTTATTCCATTGGTATCACTGATCTACTTACTTATAGGGTTCCAATGGTCTGTGGTCTGATGTCTGTTTGGGATAGGTGGTAACAGAGTTCATGGTGCGATTTTTTAGGTCAATTGGTGCCATATAGATAGGCTTTGTTTGGGTAATCCTTTGTCCAGTTAATGAGGTGTCGAGATTCCCGCGTACTGGGTCTCAGACACCGAAACGCAACCATATTTTTCACAAATTAAATATTTTTGCCCTAGTCCTACCCCTTTCACGGCGACAAAATTCGAACATTGTCATATATTTTCTTATAGAATAATATAGGCTTAGCTTTTGTGCAGTATACTACCGGTATCATTTAGTAATGGCGGTTAGATTAGGGTTAGGGTGCGATACATACCTGTATGTTGAGCATGTTTCAATATATTTGTTTATGTCGTTTTTGTTTGTATTGTTTGTGTTGTTTTTTGATGGCCTTAGGGCTGAGCACTACTTTGGGCGTAATGCCCTGATCCTATGTTTTTTGTTAGTTTGTGGGGTGTAAGACTCTAGTGTTTTACCCATTTAGTTTATATATATACCGAGCACCCATTAGTCAGTATGTCGGTACATTAGGCAATTATCATAATTTGGAGTGGACTATTTGAACGCACTGTCTAGACATGATGCAACGCCAATAATGAATATGTGGGGGCAAGGGACTTACTTAATGCTGTGGCGGGGGGTGTGGGGCGAGCCACACAATGATACCAACTGGTGTACTCTGTCAGTCTCTAAAAGTAGTCAGTCTGACTACTTTTATGTTCTTATGTACAGAAACGCAACTTTATCCCCATCAACTAAAGGAGTTTTTTAGAAAGTCGGCCACGATCAGTTAAATTGACCCGCGATCCGATTACGTAACGAGAATAGGTCTAATTCTCAACCTTTTTTTTATCTCGTTCCAGCTGATACTACCACAGTTCGAATGGGTTAATCAATAACTCGAGTCAAGTCCGAATAGGCCTGTCAATAATTCTATGGGGAAATCGATGTGTCTGCCATCTTCAATACATTGATACAATAGTTGTACAAACACATAGTAATCACCGGTTTATAAACCAATACCCGACCCGTCTTATCATACATCATTGGTTATCCAAACAAAAGGGTCAATAAGAAGGTGATTGATTGGCAACTTTATATTATCAAAGAGTGAGTGACGGGTTAGAACGGGGGTTAAACTTTTATGGAATATTATGTTTTCTAGTTTAATAAAGAACAACATTTATGATATAAAACGAAATTGCAATATTTCAAATTTACCCTATACTACACCATGACCACCCGTGATATATTGTAATTTCTTGATGACAAGTACCCCCACCCCCCCCCCCCCCTCCCAATTTTCTACAAATTTTTATCATATTGCTTGAAAATTCAAACACTTCTAGTTCAACTCACTGTCGATATTACCATGAAGCCGGAATTTTTTAAAATTTCTATTATATAGGAATCTTAATAAAGATATTTTAAAGGAATTCGTCCTGGAATATAGTGTTGTTATTTTGGTACATTACCCCCCCCCCCCCCCCCCCCCCCAGCCCAAAAAAAATTTAATATATATTTGTACACATCTTAATGAGATTCCATTAAATTTGAAATAAATATAGTTTCACCTAACTCCTCCTTGCTTGAGTCAGCATTTTATTTTTCGTCTCATTTTATTAGATACAAGCGTTTGAAAAAGTTGTCCCGGCGACATTTCACCAGTTACACTGCAGTTATTCTTCAACCTAATAGTCATTAGCAGCACAACTATGCAACTTTAGATCTTATCTCAGTTATTTTACGACGAAATTCATATTGTGTTACATACTTGAAATCCTTACATAACCAGCTTGCCATCAGTACCAACAAATCACTTCAAGGTTGAAGAATAACTGCGGTGTAACTGATGCAATATCGACGGAGACACTTTTTTCAAACGCTTTTATCTAAAAAATGATAGCAAAAATTAAAATTCTGACTCACCAATAGTAAGGAGGAGGGAGGTGAAACTAACTTTATTTCAAATTTCATGTCATTAAGATGTGTAGAGAGATTGGGGGGGGGGGGGGGGGGGGGGGGGGGGGGGGTATGTACCTGAATAACGACACTTACATTACATGCTGTAATGTTGTGTATTAAATATAATAAATGGCCTACAGCTAACGGTAATTACCATATTTGAACGCATATCTCAGTTGTTTCACAACAAAATTCAGATATTGTTACATATTTCCATATTTGGAATCCTTGCAACGCAGCCTTTCTATAATGATATGAACAAATCACGACTGTAATGCGACAGCAACCGTATCACCATGCGCCGCACCCTCCACATCCACAACCAAAATATTTATAAACAAAATGTTACAGAGAGTCAGGGAACGGCACCAATAAAATGGTACAAATAACGGCACCAACAAAATGGTACAGATAACGGCACCAACAAAATGGTAAAGGGAACGGCAAAAACAAAATGGTACAGAGAGTCAGGGAACGGCACCAATAAAATGGTAAAGGGAACGGCACCAACAAAATGGTACAGATAACGGCACCAACAAAATGGTAAAGGGAACGGCAAAAACAAAATGTTACAGAGAGTCAGGGAACGGCACCAATAAAATGGTAAAGGGAACGGCACCAACAAAATGGTACAGATAACGGCACCAACAAAATGGTACAGATAACGGCACCAACAAAATGGTAAAGGGAACGGCAAAAACAAAATGGTACAGAGTGTCAGGGAACGGCACCAACAAAATGGTAAAGGGAACGGCACCAACAAAATGGTACAGAGTGTCAGGGAACGGCACCAACAAAATGGTAAAGGGAGCGACACCAACAAAATGGTAAAGGGAGCGACACCAACAAAATGGTACAGAGTGTCAGGGAACGGCACCAACAAAATGGTACAGGGAACGGCAAGAACAAAATGGTACAGAGTGTCAGGGAACGGCACCAACAAAATGGTACAGAGTGTCAGGGAACGGCACCAACAAAATGGTAAAGGGAGCGACACCAACAAAATGGTACAGGGAACGGCACCAACAAAATGGTACAGAGTGTCAGGGAACGGCACCAACAAAATGGTACAGGGAACGGCAAGAACAAAATGGTACAGAGTGTCAGGGAACGGCACCAACAAAATGGTACAGGGAACGACACCAACAAAATGGTACAGAGAGTCAGGGAACGGCACCAACAAAATGGTAAAGGGAGCGACACCAACAAAATGGTACAGGGAACGGCAAGAACAAAATGGTACAGAGAGTCAGGGAACGGCACCAACAAAATGTTAAAGGGAACGGCACCAACAAAATGGTACAGAGAACGGCAAGAACAAAATGGTACAGAGAGTCAGGGAACGGCACCAACAAAATGTTAAAGGGAACGGCACCAACAAAATGGTACAGAGTGTCAGGGAACGGCACCAACAAAATGGTAAAGGGAACGACACCAACAAAATGGTACAGATAACGGCACCAACAAAATGTTAAAGGGAACGGCACCAACAAAATGGTACAGAGAGTCAGGGAACGGCACCAACAAAATGTTAAAGGGAACGGCACCAACAAAATGGTACAGGGAACGGCAAGAACAAAATGGTACAGAGTGTCAGGGAACGGCACCAACAAAATGGTAAAGGGAGCGACACCAACAAAATGGTACAGGGAACGGCAAGAACAAAATGGTACAGAGAGTCAGGGAACGGCACCAACAAAATGTTAAAGGGAACGGCACCAACAAAATGGTACAGAGAACGGCAAGAACAAAATGGTACAGAGAGTCAGGGAACGGCACCAACAAAATGTTAAAGGGAACGGCACCAACAAAATGGTACAGGGAACGGCAAGAACAAAATGGTACAGAGTGTCAGGGAACGGCACCAACAAAATGGTAAAGGGAACGACACCAACAAAATGGTACAGATAACGGCACCAACAAAATGTTAAAGGGAACGGCACCAACAAAATGGTACAGAGTGTCAGGGAACGGCACCAACAAAATGGTAAAGGGAACGACACCAACAAAATGGTACAGAGTGTCAGGGAACGACACCAACAAAATGTTAAAGGGAACGGCACCAACAAAATGGTACAGAGTGTCAGGGAACGGCACCAACAAAATGTTAAAGGGAACGGCACCAACAAAATGGTACAGAGTGTCAGGGAACGACACCAACAAAATGGTACAGGGAACGGCAAGAACAAAATGGTACAGGGAACGGCACCAACAAAATGGTACAGAGTGTCAGGGAACGGCACCAACAAAATGGTAGAGGGAGCGACACCAACAAAATGGTACAGAGTGTCAGGGAACGGCACCAACAAAATGGTAAAGGGAACGGCACCAACAAAATGGTACAGAGTGTCAGGGAACGGCACCAACAAAATGGTACAGAGAGTCAGGGAACGGCACCAACAAAATGGTAAAGGGAACGGCACCAACAAAATGGTACAGAGTGTCAGGGAACGGCACCAACAAAATGGTACAGAGAGTCAGGGAACGGCACCAACAAAATGGTAGAGGGAGCGACACCAACAAAATGGTACAGAGTGTCAGGGAACGGCACCAACAAAATGGTAAAGGGAACGGCACCAACAAAATGGTACAGAGTGTCAGGGAACGGCACCAACAAAATGGTAAAGGGAACGGCAAGAACAAAATGGTACAGAGGTCAGGGAACGGCACCAACAAAATGGTAAAGGGAACGGCACCAACAAAATGGTAAAGGGAGCGAGCACCAACAAAATGGTAAAGGGAGCGACACCAACAAAATGGTACAGGGAACGGCAAGAACAAAATGGTACAGAGAGTCAGGGAACGGCACCAACAAAATGGTACAGAGGTCAGGGAACGGCACCAACAAAATGGTAAAGGGAACGGCAAGAACAAAATGGTACAGAGTGTCAGGGAACGGCACCAACAAAATGTTAAAGGGAACGGCACCAACAAAATGGTACAGAGTGTCAGGGAACGGCACCAACAAAATGGTAAAGGGAACGGCACCAACAAAATGGTACAGAGTGTCAGGGAACGGCACCAACAAAATGGTACAGAGAGTCAGGGAACGGCACCAACAAAATGGTAAAGGGAACGGCACCAACAAAATGGTACAGAGTGTCAGGGAACGGCACCAACAAAATGGTAAAGGGAACGACACCAACAAAATGGTACAGAGTGTCAGGGAACGGCACCAACAAAATGGTACAGGGAACGGCAAGAACAAAATGGTACAGAGAGTCAGGGAACGGCACCAACAAAATGGTAAAGGGAGCGACACCAACAAAATGGTACAGGGAGACGGCACCAACAAAATGGTAAAGGGAACGGCACCAACAAAATGGTAAAGGGAACGGCACCAACAAAATGGTAAAGGGAACGGCACAAACAAAATGGTACAGAGTGTCAGGGAACGGCACCAACAAAATGGTAAAGGGAACGGCACCAACAAAATGGTACAGAGTGTCAGGGAACGGCACCAACAAAATGGTAAAGGGAGCGACACCAACAAAATGGTAAAGGGAGCGACACCAACAAAATGGTACAGAGTGTCAGGGAACGACACCAACAAAATGGTAAAGGGAGCGCACCAACAAAATGGTAAAGGGACGCACCAACAAAATGGTACAGGGAACGGCAAGAACAAAATGGTACAGAGAGTCAGGGAACGGCACCAACAAAATGGTAAAGGGAGCGACACCAACAAAATGGTACAGAGTGTCAGGGAACGGCACCAACAAAATGGTAAAGGGAGCGACACCAACAAAATGGTAAAGGGAACGACACCAACAAAATGGTACAGAGAACGGCACCAACAAAATGGTACAGAGAACGGCAAGAACAAAATGGTACAGAGAGTCAGGGAACGGCACCAACAAAATGGTAAAGGGAACGGCACCAACAAAATGGTAAAGGGAACGGCACCAACAAAATGTTAAAGGGAACGGCACAAACAAAATGGTACAGAGTGTCAGGGAACGACACCAACAAAATGGTAAAGGGAACGGCACCAACAAAATGGTACAGAGTGTCAGGGAACGACACCAACAAAATGGTAAAGGGAGCGACACCAACAAAATGGTAAAGGGAGCGACACCAACAAAATGGTACAGAGTGTCAGGGAACGACACCAACAAAATGGTAAAGGGAGCGACACCAACAAAATGGTAAAGGGAGCGACACCAACAAAATGGTACAGGGAACGGCAAGAACAAAATGGTACAGAGAGTCAGGGAACGGCACCAACAAAATGGTAAAGGGAGCGACACCAACAAAATGGTACAGAGTGTCAGGGAACGGCACCAACAAAATGGTAAAGGGAGCGACACCAACAAAATGGTAAAGGGAGCGACACCAACAAAATGGTACAGAGTGTCAGGGAACGGCACCAACAAAATGGTAAAGGGAGCGACACCAACAAAATGGTACAGGGAACGGCAAGAACAAAATGGTACAGAGTGTCAGGGAACGGCACCAACAAAATGGTAAAGGGAGCGACACCAACAAAATGGTACAGGGAACGGCAAGAACAAAATGGTACAGAGAGTCAGGGAACGGCACCAACAAAATGGTAAAGGGAGCGACACCAACAAAATGGTACAGAGTGTCAGGGAACGGCACCAACAAAATGGTAAAGGGAGCGACACCAACAAAATGGTAAAGGGAGCGACACCAACAAAATGGTACAGAGTGTCAGGGAACGGCACCAACAAAATGGTAAAGGGAGCGACACCAACAAAATGGTACAGGGAACGGCAAGAACAAAATGGTACAGAGTGTCAGGGAACGGCACCAACAAAATGGTAAAGGGAGCGACACCAACAAAATGGTACAGGGAACGGCAAGAACAAAATGGTACAGAGTGTCAGGGAACGGCACCAACAAAATGTTAAAGGGAACGGCACCAACAAAATGGTACAGAGTGTCAGGGAACGGCACCAACAAAATGGTACAGGGAACGGCAAGAACAAAATGGTACAGGGAACGGCAAGAACAAAATGGTACAGAGTGTCAGGGAACGGCACCAACAAAATGGTAAAGGGAACGGCACCAACAAAATGGTACAGGGAACGGCAAGAACAAAATGGTACAGAGTGTCAGGGAACGGCACCAACAAAATGTTAAAGGGAACGGCACCAACAAAATGGTACAGAGAACGGCAAGAACAAAATGGTACAGAGAGTCAGGGAACGGCACCAACAAAATGTTAAAGGGAACGGCACCAACAAAATGGTACAGGGAACGGCAAGAACAAAATGGTACAGAGTGTCAGGGAACGGCACCAACAAAATGGTAAAGGGAGCGACACCAACAAAATGGTACAGGGAACGGCAAGAACAAAATGGTACAGAGTGTCAGGGAACGGCACCAACAAAATGGTAAAGGGAACGGCACCAACAAAATGGTACAGATAACGGCACCAACAAAATGGTAAAGGGAACGGCAAGAACAAAATGGTACAGAGTGTCAGGGAACGGCACCAACAAAATGGTAAAGGGAGCGACACCAACAAAATGGTACAGGGAACGGCAAGAACAAAATGGTACAGAGTGTCAGGGAACGGCACCAACAAAATGGTAAAGGGAGCGACACCAACAAAATGGTACAGGGAACGGCAAGAACAAAATGGTACAGAGTGTCAGGGAACGGCACCAACAAAATGTTAAAGGGAACGGCACCAACAAAATGGTACAGAGTGTCAGGGAACGGCACCAACAAAATGGTACAGGGAACGGCACGAACAAAATGGTACAGGGAACGGCACCAACAAAATGGTACAGGGAACGGCAAGAACAAAATGTTAAAGGGAACGGCACCAACAAAATGGTACAGAGAACGGCACGAACAAAATGGTACAGAGGTCAGGGAACGGCACCAACAAAATGTTAAAGGGAACGGCACCAACAAAATGGTACAGGGAACGGCAAGAACAAAATGGTACAGAGTGTCAGGGAACGGCACCAACAAAATGGTAAAGGGAACGGCACCAACAAAATGGTACAGAGTGTCAGGGAACGGCACCAACAAAATGGTACAGGGAACGGCACCAACAAAATGGTACAGGGAACGGCACCAACAAAATGGTACAGAGGTCAGGGAACGGCACCAACAAAATGTTAAAGGGAACGGCACCAACAAAATGGTACAGGGAACGGCACCAACAAAATGGTACAGAGAGTCAGGGAACGGCACCAACAAAATGTTAAAGGGAACGGCACCAACAAAATGGTACAGAGAACGGCAAACAAAATGGTACAGAGAGTCAGGGAACGGCACCAACAAAATGTTAAAGGGAACGGCACCAACAAAATGGTACAGGGAACGGCAGAACAAAATGGTACAGGGAACGGCACCAACAAAATGGTACAGAGTGTCAGGGAACGGCACCAACAAAATGGTAAAGGGAGCGACACCAACAAAATGGTACAGGGAACGGCAAGAACAAAATGGTACAGAGTGTCAGGGAACGGCACCAACAAAATGGTAAAGGGAACGGCACCAACAAAATGGTACAGATAACGGCACCAACAAAATGGTAAAGGGAACGGCAAGAACAAAATGGTACAGAGTGTCAGGGAACGGCACCAACAAAATGGTAAAGGGAGCGACACCAACAAAATGGTACAGGGAACGGCAAGAACAAAATGGTACAGAGTGTCAGGGAACGGCACCAACAAAATGGTAAAGGGAGCGACACCAACAAAATGGTACAGGGAACGGCAAGAACAAAATGGTACAGAGTGTCAGGGAACGGCACCAACAAAATGGTAAAGGGAACGGCACCAACAAAATGGTACAGAGTGTCAGGGAACGGCACCAACAAAATGGTACAGGGAACGGCACCAACAAAATGGTACAGGGAACGGCACCAACAAAATGGTACAGAGTGTCAGGGAACGGCACCAACAAAATGGTAAAGGGAGCGACACCAACAAAATGGTACAGGGAACGGCAAGAACAAAATGGTACAGAGTGTCAGGGAACGGCACCAACAAAATGGTAAAGGGAGCGACACCAACAAAATGGTACAGGGAACGGCAAGAACAAAATGGTACAGAGTGTCAGGGAACGGCACCAACAAAATGGTAAAGGGAGCGGCACCAACAAAATGGTACAGAGAACGGCAAGAACAAAATGGTACAGAGTGTCAGGGAACGGCACCAACAAAATGTTAAAGGGAACGGCACCAACAAAATGGTACAGGGAACGGCAAGAACAAAATGG
>JAUCBJ010008784.1:0-83529 GCA_032718475.1 Nemertoderma westbladi
GCAGCCTTTAGTTTGACAGTTAGGTTTATTGAATTTCGAGAAACCGATTAAATCACTAACAAATTGCTTTACTGTATCACGTATGTGATGTATGTGTATATGCTACACTAAACAATACACGATGTGAATAGGTAATTACTTTACGCTTACGCCTTACGGTTATATAATAAAAACAGAGTTTAAAAATAAGCTACGATATCATAAAAATATCACTATTTTTAATGAATTAGTAAAATAAGTACATGAAAAATATTTAAAATCGAAGTGTGAGATTAATTGAAAACTCAACTACACTAGTAGCTTGGGGGCTAGAAAGATTAAAAACCATCATGAAACTCCCTTAAAATGATATGTTGTAAGGGATGAAGTATCCGCACTATGGACGTGTACTGCCTACCTGCATTACCATTCACACTACTGATAACCAACCCAATGCTATTCCTGTCGTAGTGCCTGCAGCTTCTCTTCCTTGCAGCTTACCCAACCACTGGCCAGACATTGCTGCTATGGCGACCGCAGGGAATACAGTACACCCTATAGCATAGAGGTGGGTTGATATTAATGGATTCGTCATAGATGCGTGGACAGTTGGTTTAGTTTCTTCTTGAAGGTTATACATACTAATACTATGATAGTGAAGAGTTGAGGCAATGTATTAATTAATGTTGGATTGATGTTATTCATAATAGGAATGGATTCTATTATAGGCATTATTGTGAAATGGTTAAGTTATTATATTTATAGTCCAGCAGCAGCTCTGAAAAGTACGATCTATCGATCTATGGTTTTCACGATGTTTTTTTTCAAGTATGCTGATTCCCAATCTCCAATTGATTCTAATGCTATAAGTTTGGGTTTTTTTTATTACGAATTAGAGTTAGCGTTATAATCATTCGGTTGGTAGTAGTTCCGACTCCGACATAATTCCTACGATACTATTCCTGTATTTTTATATTTACTTTTATTTTTCTATCTATATTCTCGCCTCAACTTAATTCAACTCTATTTTCTATAATCAAATTATAATCTATTGTATTATTCGAATGTCCTGGGACTGGGACACATGTTAGAATAGCAAAAACTAGATATATGACTTTTACCTTTTTATGAATCGTTCTAGAATAAACAGATAAAATAATATGTTCTAGGACTTATTTATAAAATATTGGAACAACTAGCTAGTACGTACATGATTTGTAACTTTTTTGAAACAAGTTCTAGAATACAAATACCTTAATATACATATATATACCTATAATACAGTATATAATGCAGCTACATTACAGCATGCTGATATAAGTAGTAGTGGGTAGATCAAATACTTTTACATGGGAAAGTTTTCTAACACAATTGCAAATATTTGAAAATATATGTTGCGTTATATTGTAAAAGATATAATATCATTTTGTTCTGAAGTGTGAAAAATATGGAAGCACATCACTGGGGGTTGAACCAGCGCTATGCGATTCCGTTTCGGCCTATTAGGGCACATAAATAGCGCTAACCAGCTCAGCCACCTTTTCCAGACACTTGCTTGTTTATAAGTCCACCATGACCTACCGGATGCCATTATTGTTATTCCCCTAAATGTTTTAAATCGAACTTAAACGACCACTACTATTGTGGCCCATGGCTGCCATTATAAAACTCTTGATGAAATATTTAAATAAAAAATAAGTGGAAAAAATATCTTGAAAAAAAAATAAGTAAAATAAACATCTTGAAAAAAATAAGTGAATATCTTAAAAAAAATCTCAGTAAAAAATATCCTGAAAAAAAAGGTAAAAAAAATACGGATCGGATCGCCCAGTTACAAGTTGCCCTCAGTTGTATTTTTTAAACCCCGAGAGTTGTTGATAGAGCCTCTTACTACTTCCGAAATCGTTGATCGTGGTGCCGGTACCGGAATCTGGCTTTGATTATAAACACTGAACTGCTGAACGATGGCGGAATCTACGAAACCCGGATTCCTAATCCTGTAATCCGAGAAGGCGACGGAGTCATTAAACGTAAACAATGAAACGATCGCTAATGGACAACGGAGTCTATTCAATCCAGAACGATACGATGGCGACGGAGTATATTACTGTATTATTACAATATTAAACACGGAACCTGGAAGCAGAACGATCAGACATTGGCGAGGCAGCGAGGTATACCGAGGTAATCTACAAAACACAGAACGACAAGAAGGCGACGGAGTTTATTAAACCCAGTACGATATGGTGCATAGCGATAGAGACCGACAACGCGACAACGGTGTCTATTAAACCTAGAACCTGAGACGACGGAGTCTATTAAACCTCGAACGAAGACGGTCAGACGGTGGAGTCTATAAACCCAGAAACCTGGAACAATGCGAACGAGGCTACTGTAAAGTTAGACTGGTTTGTGAGATTAACCTGCCAATACTAACTCAATAGAATTCGCTTTCTTCGAATTCCTACCAATATATTTAAATCTTAATAATAATTATTCAACATCAATTATTATTTTATAAGTCTTGTATAAGATTGATAAAGTCTATAGAGCTAACTTTAGGATAATCTGCCTTATATTTTTAGAATTATTATAATTAATTTTGTTATGTTTATAATGAATTATAGTGCTGTAGTGTAAATGAATTATATCTTTTGACAGACTACTGTATATGCGCGACCGTGATGATAATGGGAAATGGGAAGGTAAAGGGGGGTGGGGGGATCGCAATCAATATTCTTCCCTCCTTAGGTGAAAATCGACGAAAATAATAGCTTGTTTACTACTAAAAATAAAACTGTAACCTGTTCTACTGGGAAAATTTTAGAAAGTTGTGCCTATTTTAGTCAATAGACAAGATTACATGTTTACCAAGTTTGGCATAATTTAGTCAAAGATTGAATGAGTTACGATTTTTAAAATATCAGTGGAGGGTGAAGGGGGCAGGCCAGGGTTCAGTTATACTTGAATAAAGAATAGTGATGTATACTAAACAAAGGGATACGCGATATACTGTATGACACTGCTGTATAAGTCGTCTTCATTATAAGCCTCGTTGTGCTCGTCCTGTTTTGTATTTAAATACATTTCCTAAACGCAGACTGACTTTATAACTACCGATGCCTTCAATAGGGGAAGCCAGGTATGGTTTATAGGAATATAGTCTACGCAGTAATCGTCTTCATTATATGCCTCATTGCGCTCGTCGCTCGTCCTGTATTGTAATAAATTTTTTTTCCTAAACGAAGACTGACGACCTTTATACAGTTATAACAATGCGAAGTTTCGAAAATGTGCGAGTAACTGCTGATACATCTATGTGGAGATGTGTGATACAACGCCAACGCATCGTATGCCGATGTAGTACAGTAATATGGGTATTTAAATAATATTACAATTCCCCTCTGGTTAAGCTTCAGTAAAAACTCCCAGCAGCTACTGTAGCTGCTCCACACCCCCGCAGAGACTATATTAACCAATAATGGGCAGGGTTAAATTTGTACTCAATAATTGTGAAGTTTTAATTACGTTTAGATCAATTAAAGACATTTATTAAAGAAAATCAATCACATGAACTAATTAAAAACTACAATGTAATGGGGTATGGGGATTACAGCTATATAACTTTTAAGTATAATTATAAATATAAATAATTAAGTTCCTTTAAAAGGCAGGTTGAAAATGGTGTTTTTACAGTATTCAACTTAATTAACTAATTAACTGCTATTATCTTAGCTTCAAGAAGGCCACACGAAAATTCTGTAAAGGCTTTTGCGGAATTAGCTAGTCGCAATACGCCAAAATACTCTTGATACAGTGTAAGTTCAGATGACGACATCTATCAGCTGATATGTCCACGTGTAACTTTTCCTTTGTTCTTTGTTCGGTCGACCAATCAGAGCGATTTTCTTTGTGTTGGACAGTGCATATAGAAACTCACGCAATTCAGTCAGTGTGTATTTTTTCCTAAGCCTAGAACACCGGCTGTGGAATTATTCTGTGTTTCAGACTTTAGCCAAACATTAGAATGGCTTTGATCATAGAAACGTATAACTGTTATCAAACTGGCATACAGCCCATATCATACCATACATACCTTTCACCGCATTATTTTACTGCTATTTACTGTCGGTTATTAATTGTATCAGTTGATGGAATATTGTTATATTTGGAGAATATCGATAAATAACCATAAAACCCCAATCTTCTTGATATACTGAAGGTTAGAGACTGGTTACATATAGCTGGACTGGGCAGCCACCTCTCCAGAGTCCATTGATACTTTCAAGTATCGTGTGAAAACTAATCTTGATATGTATATAATTAACAACAATTTATTAAACTGTATGGACACTAAATGTTCGGTTCATAATGACGATATTGATATCTTGTACAATAGTGTTGTATCAATTTTAACTACTTGTGCTGTAGAATGTATTAAATCGAATCCCACTGTAAATTGTAACTCCACCCAGCGCCACATTCCAGGCTGGAATGACCTTGTGGAGGAGAAACACAGTGAGGCTCGATTAAAATTCCTGTGTTGGAGATCTTCTGGGTCTCCAAGGCAGGGGCAAATATTTTCTGATTACCTAAGTGCTAAGGCTAATTTTAAGCGTTCCCTTAGGGCGTGTAAACGTGAAGAGGATAATATCCGTAACGGTAAAATAGCGAATTCACTATTGTCTAGTGGTGCATCATCAACCACGTTTTGGTCCAATGTGCACAAATGTTGTTCTAGTACAACTGTATTGCCTAATAAAGTGGGCGATGCTGTTGGTCCCAATCAAATTAGCGATCTGTGGAAGTCTCATTTTCACACTCTACTGAACTGCGTTAAGGACGATTCCGATAAGGAATTCGTTTCTGAAAAACTTATTGGAACTTCATTTCGTGCAGATTGCATTGTTAGTAATAATGAAATTTTTGAAGCTATTAATAGCCTATCTATTGGAAAGGCTGTTGGCCCAGACGGGTTACAAGCTGAGCACTTGATTAATGGCTGCTGTGTATCGTTACTTGATATTTTGGCTGTGCTTATTAATAGTATTTTTGTTCATGGTTATATGCCATCACTCATGATGGAATCCATTATTGTTCCACTTATCAAAGATAAAACAGGTGACCATACTTGTAAGGACAATTACAGGGGCATTTCAATTGCAACAGGTTTGAGCAAACTTGTAGAAAGCGTTATTTTAGCGCGTAGTTTAGCGCTAATGTATACAACTGATAACCAGTTTGGTTTCAAATCCAAACTTGGAACGGAATATTGTATTTACACCCTTAAGGAGATCATAAACTTTTACCTTTCTAGCAACACTCCAGTATATGTGTGTATGCTTGATGCCAGTAAAGCGTTTGACCGTGTCAACCACTTTACCCTACTCCGTAAACTTATATTACGAGGTTTTCCATTATATATAGTACGGCTAATTTTGTTTTGGTATCGATCCCAACTCATGTATGTTATGTGGGGTGGTATTTTTTCTGCCAAATTTATGGTGACTAATGGAACGAAACAGGGAGGTATACTCTCGCCGTTGCTGTATAATGTATATATTGACGATCTGAGTAAGGAGCTCACAGAGGCTGGTGTTGGTTGTTATGTCGACTGCATCAGATTGAACCATATATGTTATGCTGATGATATGTGCCTGATTTCGAATTCTATTTTCGGTTTACAACGGTTAATTGACATTGCCGTTAAATATGCTGATATTAATTCAATTATATTTAACACGAAAAAGTCTAAGTGTTTATACTTCCTCCCGAAAGGATCGTCAGTTATTCGGCGCCCTAATGTGTTTCTGTATGGTGTTGCTATTGAAATTGTAAATAAATTCAATTATTTAGGCCATATTTTACATTGTACAATGGATGATGACTATGATATTCTTAACCAAACTTGTAAGTTATATTCTAGAGCTAATTTTATTATTAGGAAATTTAGCGGCTGTGCAAATAATGTAAAAGTGCAATTGTTCCGTGCATTCTGTACCCCGATTTATTGTAATGCCTTATGGGCTAGGCGTAATTACTCAGATCGTATCCACAGTAAACTTAAAGTAGCCTATAATAATTGCGCAAGGCGATTATTTGGGTTACCAAGAGTTACTGATGGACAGACATCGAGTATTTCACTAGCGCTCGGTATGTTGAATATACCATTATTTATACATATCAGATATAGATCAGTAATCAGTCTATTTGATCGTATAAACAAGATAGATAATACACTATTGCAAGCATTAAATACGGCAGTAGTTAAGATATCACGAATACGTGAAATGAAAGACCCTGTATTTCTAACCTAAATGTGTATAATCGCGAACAATATGAGTAAATAGTTATTGTTTTTCTTCTTTTTTCTTTTTTCTTTTTAATAATATATTCATAGAAGTTAGTTACCATGTTGTATGATATATATATTTTGTGATCATATATATTAAATAATTTTACTATGTGCAATTGCATGAAATAAAGAATATAATATAATAATAATAATAGCAATTGCGACTTACTTTATATTGGTTTTGGAGTGAATCTAATGCTATTTCATAGGCACTACATGTGTCGGTTGCTGTTTTCCTTATATATGATTAAAATTAGTGAAGGTCGGCAGATCGGTGTGCAGCATTGTGCGGTAGTGTGCATGAGTGTGATAGATAACAAAGCATCTCCTAAAGAATGCGCTTTATACGTGAATCATTAGCCATCCCGTTGTGTTTAGTGTAAGTCATAACTCTGTTTACATACTTAGAGCGCCACGTCCTAAAGGAACTGTTAATATTTCCCGAAAGTGAATAATATTTGTCAGAGATTATATATTAACGATCAATCGAATAATACAGTAGGCCTACACCGCAATAAGGTTAGAGCATCCGAATCCAGTCTCCCGGGTAAATCCAGCGGGTGAATGGTCGCGCATAGGCTGGCTTCGGCTAATGTAGTGCATCAAATACTTGTCATAGGCTAAAGTCGATTTATAACCTAGAAGACACCTAAATTTGGCAGGTTAAACTGCTAAAGGTCTAAAAGCGCGAACAAATTCAACTTGGAAAATTTCTAAACTTTTCCCAATCAACATGTGTACCAAGTTTGGATAGATTTCATCGAAGATTGGCCGAGTTATTAACGTTTAAAATTGAACACTGCAAAAAAAAGCGACAGAACGACAGTTTAAAGTACCGGTCGACCGGTAACCAGTAGGCCTGACTGCCTAGCTACCCGAACCGGTACTTACAGCAGTACAGGTACATCAGTATTATTCAATTTTGATAATTATATACCGGTAGGTCTTAATATTTAATCGGGGACGCCTGGTTTTTTATTGGGATTTTACTTAGGCCTATTTCTGTCAGTTGTATTTATTTGAAAGTTAATAGTGAGCAGAAGGCGTGTAAGCCTGCTCAGATTGTACAGATAATGTACTAATGATGCTGGATTGTTGTCTGGCTGTTGTTAAGTCTGAAGAGATTGCAGTGTGTGTAGAGTATGTCCGATAAAGTACTAGTTAGGAACGTAGGGGCTTCCAGTGCTGTAAGGTAAATCCCCCCCCCCGAAAGAATAAGTCGTACTACTCGGTTAGAACGCATACTAACTAACCATTTCGGAGTCTGCATATACTGTAGTTTATTTGGGCTTGATAGTAGTCTGCCAGCATTTGGTCTGTATTTTGTTTGTGTAGTCTGTACGGGTAGCGTAATATTTATTATTCAGAGTTTATGCGATTATTCGCAACATTCACAAACCCCAAGTTTATTCCTACAGTAATTGTGCTTGTTATACATACCGTTATAGTTAAATTAACCCCGGTACTACATCAGGGCTGTTTGGCGTAGGTAAAGACTGGAGATTTTATGCTTTGGTCACTCCGGCAGATACCGTGGTTCTTTTAGCTGTACAAGTATTTTTAACTGCTAGTTATTTGTTGTATAAGTACTTGTACCTAATTTAGGGTTTAGTGTACAGTGCTTTCCGAAGGTAATTAGTGTGTAGGCAGTATATTTGTGTTGTAAAGTGGTTAATAGGCACGTTGGCTCTGGTAGGCCGCGGTAATTAACTTCTAGGTAGGAACACTCCGTGATACATAACGTAGTACTTATAGCGCTACGGCTATAAGTCGTCAGACGGTGGTATTTTTCCTATCTGGACAACGCAGTATATTTACTACTGCTTTATTCCTTTCAAATACCGTAGTATCCTGTCCGTTGTAATAACCAGAAATTCTAACCCTTTGTTAGGCTGGTTTGTAGATTTCTTGTAAAATTAACCCTAAAAATTCATACGTGTAATTTTTGTGTTTATTTAGAGATTGTAATCTCACAGCATCTGTGTAGAGACTCCTTCCCAGAAATAATAACATTTATTTCAAATATTGACAAAACCCATTAAACGGGTATATATATTATAAATCAACTCAAACCGATTTATAAAATAGTAGGCCTGTCATACAACAATTAGGTCTTAATGTCAGTTGGACTACTGCTTAAATAACGGTAATAAAGTAAAGTAAAGTAACCAAGTAACCCTAAAATTCAGAAATTCAATTATTCTAAAATAATTGACATACCGGTATTCACGATAGGCTTACTATATATTTATATATATTTGTGCTGAAATTATATACCGGTATTCTGTAATTAATTCTAGTCTATAATTATACTTATATATACTATAAGTGTAAGCTGTATACCGGTATTCACGATAGGCTTATTATATATTTATATATTTGCGCTGAAATTATATACCGGTATTCTGTGACAAACCTAGTCTGTAATAATACTTATATATATACTATAAGTGTATACCGGTACTCTAATATATTGTATATATATCACGTTACCTAGAGTAACGATATCGGTAATTAATTACTAGGCTAACAGTGATACTGAATTATTAGACTTGCTTTAACTGTAATTATTGCAGTAGACATTCAACTGTACAAACAAACATGTCTGACACAAAGCAAAACCTGTCAGACAGTCTCCTAGATACAACCATCTGTGACCCAGACAGGAGTGTGGAACGTGTGAGACCGAAGTTCAACTCACCTCCTACTGTAAGAAAGATCATCCCTCCAGTAGTGGTATCAGATCCTAGGCTAGTCCAACACCGTAGGTCTATCATAGGCACTCGGGCCCAAGTCAAGCGTGACCAAGAAGCAGCTGTTAAACAGCAGCAACACTCGAGCCGAGAACTTATTTCTCAGCGGCCTGATAGCTCCAGTAGTTCGGATACTGTAGAGCTGACACCCGAGCGCGGAGCAAAGATGGCAGATGCGGTTTATTCGGATCCCCTTCTCATTCTTCCTGCAGCCGTACTCACTAGGGTATTGATTGCGGTGGAGGAACACCAAATTGATTGGGCGAGAAGTAAGCGATCGACCAAGGACAGTTAGAGTGGCGAGTGACAAAAGACACTAGTGATCCAGCTGTGTGGAAGAGGTCAGCAGCAGGATATGTACAGGGATTCTTCAGCTCTTTGGAGCGATTAGAGGGACAACTGTTTCGACAACCCCAAGGACCTCAAGAGCAGGGAGAGCTGCTTTATCAAGTTAGAGAAAGAATTCTAAGAATCAGACTAATCCTATCGGCCTTTGAGGAAGCTTCGAAAAGAAGACAAGACACGTCGTTGCAAGTTGCCGTAAAGACTTGGTTCCAGCGGGTGGATCTCAAGGTTCAAGGAACGGCCCAGTGGAAATCTCAGCTGGCTGACCGCTCAACCCATGAAGAATCAACAGACGCTACCTTCTCCCAAGTGGAAAGTGAAGCGACAGCAGAGAAACTGCATGAGAGGGATGCTATTGACATCTATCTGTCAGACTATCAACGATTTCTAGGTGACGAAGAGTTGAGGAGATGGCTGGCTGGACTTCGCCCTAATAGTGAAGGAGCCAAGTTTGTTCTGGACGCAATAGATGCGGAAATGTTAGCTGCGAACCAAGCTAAATTTGATGAAAGCAACCGCATCGCTAGGGTCCAAGAAGAACAAGTAAAGAAAAAACGTATAGAAGACAGAAAGAAAGCAGCAGTGGCAGTGGCAGCGGCAGAAGCAGAAAGAAAAGCGGCAGATGCAGCGGCAGAGGCAAAAACGGCAGCTGCAGCAGTAGAAGCGGAAAGAAAAGCGGCAGCAGCAGAGGCAAAAGCGGCAGCTGCAGCAGTAGAAGCGGAAAGAAAAGCGGCAGCGGCAGAGGCAAAAGCGGCAGCTGCAGCAGTAGAAGCGGAAAGTAAAAGCGGCAGCTGCAGCAGTAGAAGCGGAAAGAAAAGCGGCAGCGGCAGAAGCGGAAAGAAAGATAGCAGTGGCAGAAGCAGAACGGAGAGCATCTGAAGAGACCACCCAACTAGAGTTGGAAAATCTGCAAGAGAAGCAAGAGTACATAGATAAACAGAGAACAGCTACTCAGTGGCAGATGATAAGTCGATCCACCCCCAAGCGACAAGGCTTTACATCATCGGATGAAGGCGATACCACCGATCCTGAAGGCGGAGGAAATAGATCTCATTCCACCAGACGCAGAAGAATGCCTCACCGTCAGAAATTGCCTGATTTGCCCCCAGCTGTTAGAAGGCAACTAGCTAGCACATACTTAGGTAGTACAGAACCCACAGACCAAATTATTAAAATAGAAAGACTCCCTACTATAGTAGATGAGCCTGAAATAATTAGGCCTGTTCTCGAAGCCACCCCTTCGGTGATAGAGACACCTGTACTCCCAGAACCTACCTCTAAATTCCCTTTGCACAGCACAGCATCTACTTTACCAAAGGGTGGAGTAGGTACACGCTGGGATAAGAAAGTGTTATATATGATGGAACAACAACGACGAGACCCTACCATGGCTGATCTCATGTCATTCTTAGATGGAGAAGTAAAATTACAGCTCCTAAAGCAGTCCAGAGAGAAGACACCGGAAAATAAGGTAAGTGAGAAACCCGTTTCTAGGAGAAAGGTAACACCAGTGTGTTATACAGACGACGGCGAAAGCTAGGCTTCTCAAGAAGAGGACAGCGAGAAAGACACTGAAAGATCTTACTATGTCAACAAAGCGCCTAAAGACGTAAGTAAATTTAAGTCTCGAACCAATGACAGGAGAGAACAGGTAACAAAAACTCCTCCTACGTCTCCTAATAGAGTTCATGGAAGAAAGCCCGAGGAAAGAACGAGAGTGCACAACGTTACCCAAGGTAAGGTGAGTAACATCAAACCAAAATGTGTGTTGTGCGACGGGCCCCACCGTTTAAGTGCGTGTGATGAATTCCTGAGGAAATCATTAAAAGATAGACGTGAAGTCATGTGGGATAAGCGGTTGTGTTATAATTGCCTCAGACGAGGACACCAACGACGAACCTGTTACTCCGATGCAGGGTGTGCTAAGTGCGGCGCAAAACATCATATCTTGTTGCACACTGAATTCGAAAGAAACAGCCCGAGTCAGGTAAGTGAGTCCGAACTACATGTCCAATTCAGTGATGTGAACGACACTGATCAAAGTTCTGAGATGGAAGGATTCTATACGGATGAATTCTCCGACGAAAACGAATCCTGTTACCTAATTAATACCGCAGTGTATCGAGCACTTATGTATGAGAAAGAAACCGATAGTGAGCTCCCCCCAACTGCTCCTGACCGACAACCATCTTGGAAAGCACCAACTTCCAATGTAGGAATCCGAGAATTTCCCGTAGTGCAGTTGAGAGTCCACGGGCCTAAAAAGAGTTATATAGTGAACGCCCTCCTTGACTCCGGCAGCACAGGAACATTCATCGACAAAGAACTAGCCGAAGACATCTTTGCTGGACAACCCAAGTTCCGAACTAAGTTAAACATGTCAGGAATTATGCAGGTTTGGAAATCTACAGTAATTGCAGATTACTATGTAGGCGCGTTGTCCACCCCCCAGGATGAACTAGGAGAACACAGTATAAGGTCAGTAAAAATGGTGGCGATAAAGAACTTCGCTACCAGCCAAGTGGAACCTTATAACTGGGACGAAGACGATTTCACCCAGCAGCATGAGATACCTAGATTCAACACCGACTACCCAGGGGTACAGATACTCATCGGCCAAAATGCGCATGAGGCGCTTGAGACATTAGAGAAACGGCCTGCTCGACCGCAACCATTGCAAACCTATGCGGGAAGAACAAGAGTAGGTTGGTACCTCACTGGACCTTCCCGTAGGACACTCATGGAAAGGCTACCCAAAGATCGGGTCCATCAGGAGAGTGAATGGGAAGAAGACATCAGTGAGGGAGAGACGACCACAACTGAGGGAACACCATACTCCTCAGATAATGACGATATTAACTCTAATGTAGATCAATGGAGACATTGCCCCGAGACGATTAATCTAGCCGACATCGCTTCCAGAGGAGCAACTCCTCAAGAACTGACAGATACTCCAGACTGGTTAGGTGGACCCGACTTCCTAAGTAAAGAAGATGAATGGCCTCCCCATCTTACCACGGCTGAGATTAGACAAGCCAAGGGAGCGGAGAAAGTCAAACCTAAAACCCGGACGAGTAAATCAAGGTTATTTAAACCCATGATAGATCTGTCTGTACTACACATTGCCAGGGACGACGCTGTGGATCTAAACTCCCCCACCGTGAATTGTGGAGATCAGAGAGAGAGACTGGAGATCTGGAACACCAGACGTCTCGCAGGGACTCTCACCTCTCCTGCCGGGAGCGATGGACCACTATAGCTCCTGGAATCGGCTTTGTAAGGCCGTCGTGTATTTGAAGCGATGTTTCTATCGTCACTATTCCAGGACGAAGAGGAAACCTGGAATTGTCTTCGAGACGCAGCAGCTCAATCGCCCAATTGGTCGTTTATGTTTACTGGAAAGAGACAGAGAACTCTCCGGAAACTATGGAAGGCAAGATACTCTTCCCACGACCACTTCCCTAATACAACCAACATCTAGGGACTCCCCAACGTAACAGCGTCTGGAGTGGGTGTGTGACTATATTATTTTATATTTGCTTTTATTATTTTATACTTATGTATGTATTATTATGTAATTTTATTATAATCGTTTTCTTTAATTTTATTTAGTAGAATGTTATTTTAGCGATTATTTAGTAGATTAGTGCCATATATATTCGCGGTTATTACTTAATTACTTATATATTATATATTTAGTGCGACGGCGAGAAATAATTCTTTTACTCTTTCCTTACTGTCCGTATCATATTATAAATACGTGACTACAGTAAGATGAAATGTCCGTACTTATTAAAGTACAATAAAGCTCCTACTATATTCAAGTATTATTGGTAAGTAGAGTATTAGGAATGCAAAGTTCAGATCCTCGTGTCTCGGCTAAACCAAGCTCTGGGTAGACCTTGGAAACGACTTGCCTCTTCTCACTGACATTGCTTCTTGCGATATTGCTCTCATACCGTATATTAAATAATACATATAGTAGCGTGATGTCCCTTTAACAGTAGCGTAAAACGCAAAATAAATCTGTTAAACCCTTTGACCATCTGTAATTCTAGTCTATTAAGATATCGCGGCACCCACCGATATACTTGAAAGACAAAATTCTAGAACCAGTGGTTAACGTCCCCAGACATGTTCTGGAATAAACCGGTGCCCATCTTAAATATTAACTATTAATATTTATAAAATCTGTCAAAAAAATACAATAGAGTAACTATTTACAAGTTAACTCTAGAAAATCTATAAATCAAAATCTGTTAAAATTTAGATCCTTTAACATTCTAGTCGATTAAGATATCGTAGCACTTACCGATACTCTTAAAAGGACAAATTTCCTAGAATTCAGGATAGTCCCCAGACATGTTCTGGAATAAAATGGTGTCTATTTTAATATTAAATAATAAAATTTACGGGAATAAATTTAAATTCATCTTTGTAATGAATTTGATAAATTGTCATTTTTATACAATTTATAACATTCCCAAAATTCCATTAATTAATAGATCATGGGAGCGGAGATTCACCCTATTAAGTGTATTAGTGTGCGAGAATCTCCAATATATAGTCAATAGCCGATAAAATTCATAAAATCATGTATAAAGGGGATATTGACAATTAAAGAATTACTATTAAATAGCATCCCAGATCTGTATGCATGAGAATTACCCTAATTCTACCGCTAGCTTTCCATAATGTCACCATGGCAACAACCACGCTAGAATTAGAAGTGAGTTAAAAGAACAATAAAGGCTTGCCACATTGAATAGCATAAAGAATAAATAGCACACTGCTAGTATCCAAGGATACCCAATAATAACGTGGCATTCTGGAAGGCACTTGACTAACGGACAAATGGCCCGAATGTGTGCGGTTTGTGACAGTTGTGTGGAATTTGTGCGTTTATAGGTGAATGTTACTACTAAAGTGTGTTTACAGTAGCGAGTCGCAATTGTGAAAGTAGCCCTAACTCTGCAGTAATAACCTGAAGTAAATCTTAGCCCTTGGGACGGACAGTGGAGTGACTCGCGCTGGTTGTTGTGGTCGTTGTGCAGCTACTATGTTGGTGATAGGCACATCGGCGAAAGTGCATCGGCGCTGAGGATCTTGCGCTGTCCGGGGGCTGTGAGGGGTAGGCAGCGACGCCCGCTAGCCTAATTATAAACTCATTATAATATTGATAAACTCATATAGCAGATATGACTGAGTTGATAGAAGATGATCTTGGTATCAGGGAGCGATATACTCTACCGTTGCAAGCGTTTGTGGATAGCTTGATACGCGGCGACGCTAGTCCAACTACTACGAAGGACAATGGTCGTTATATCGAACCGCCGATGTCCCAGGAGCAACTTACGCGTGAATTGGACTATAGAAAATTCACCGCTCGCTATACGCATCGTAATGGTACGTATATGAACTTCTTAATTACTGGCCATCCTATCGATTTACACGATACGGACTATGTCGACACCGAAAGGGAAATGGTACTATTTAAATATCCTACCCAGCGGAGTCGGAATGATAAACTGAAAATCGAATGTGAAAATCCTATTCGAAATCGACTCGAAAGAGAAGACGTTAAAGAACCTGATAAACGCGGTAACTCCAACGTATATTTGGAATTCTTGAGAGAAACATTGTAAAACCGAATAAATATCACCCGCGTTTCCCCTACAAGATGTGCGTCTTTGGTATTATTGCGATGAATGCCCAAGACCCAACCAACCAACGGAAAGACATAAACATCCGCGGAGACGTTGCTTTAAACATGGTTTTACTAGCTATATTTACGGGAGTTTCGAGCGAAACTTGTTCGATGTATCAACTACGCTCGCTCGATTCAAACGATCCTTAAATAAACCTATGATCAGAGTTCCGGAATACTCGGTCAGACCTCTTCATTCCCTAGTTAGACCTCAGACTCTTGATCCTAATAGTATCATGGATCCTCCCGAACTGTACTCACTGTTCAAAGATCTAGTGTTACCTGAACAGTTAGTCGGTGGCACTCCGGTTGTGGGCTCCCTAAATATTCGCTCATCTTACCTAGTCGGATTGGGACGCGGACATCTAATATCGCCATTCAACCGTATCATCGTCCCGGTTTAACCCGATACAACCTAGGAGAGAGTTGTACGAAACGCATCGGACACTATTTGTCAAAAGATCGGAAAAGGAACCTACAATTGTTTAGAGAAATGTAAATTGCACCGGCAAGTCCAAGCGGTAAACGAATTAGCTTTATATCAGTTCGATCGGGAAATCCAGAATCTCTAAGAAGATATTGAACTTGGACGACCCTACACTCTAAACGAGTTTTAGACGAATGCTTCCAATGACAAGCGGAGGAAAATCAGCTCGAGGAGAAGCATATCGATTTCGACAGAGCCCGAGAACTCGAGTTGGAAAGAATCATCAAACCGAGGAAATTTCTCACTACATACGGTCCACCTACCGCTATCGTTCAGATGACTCGTCAGGGACCAGTAGGAGCTGCTGTCCTAAGACGCGCTCTAAAGGCCGTTAGACCTCGCTCCACTGAAGTTGATATCGATCAACCAGGTACCTCGACCGGCGGATACACCGACCGTAATCCTAAACCTTCTGATGCAATTGTATTGCACCCTTCACCCAGGAGTTATAGCCCTCCTAGTAAAGTGGCTCGCCCCAAAGAGAAAAAGACTCTTGCTAGCCTCAAAAAACTGCGTAAACGCCGTCCTCGCAAGAAAGACTAACTGTTTAGAGTATTTTTATATTTTAGAAACTGTGATTTTTTATATTTTATAGAATTAAATCCCATTTTCTGGGAGCGGTGTAAAGGCTTTTGTGGAATTAGCTAGTCGCAATACGCCAAAATACTCTTGATACAGTGTAAGTTCAGATGACGACATCTATCAGCTGATATATCCACGTGTAACTTTTCCTTTGTTCTTTGTTTGGTCGACCAATCAGAGCGATTTTCTTTGTGTTGGACAGTGCATATAGAAACTCACGCAATTCAGTCAGTGTGTATTTTTTCCTAAGCCTAGAACACCGGCTGTGGAATTATTCTGTGTTTCAGACTTTAGCCAAACATTAGAACGGCTTTGATCATAGAAATGTATAACTGTTATCAAACTGGCATACAGCCCATATCATACCATACATACCTTTCACCGCATTATTTTACTGCTATTTACTGTCGGTTATTAATTGTATCAGTTGATGGAATATTGTTATATTTGGAGAATATCGATAAATAACCATAAAACCCCAATCTTCTTGATATACTGAAGGTTAGAGAGACCGGTTACATATAGCAATTGCGACTTACATTATGGTGGTTTTGGAGTGAATTGAATGCTATTTCATAGGCCCTACATGTGTCGGTTGCTGTTTTCCTTATATATGATTAAAATTAGTGAAGGTCGGCAGATCGGTGTGCAGCATTGTGCGGTAGTGTGCATGAGTGTGATAGATAACAAAGCATCTCCTAAAGAATGCGCTTTATACGTGAATCATTAGCCATCCCGTTGTGTTTAGTGTAAGTCATAACTCTGTTTACATACTTAGAGCGCCACGTCCTAAAGGAACTGTTAATATTTCCCGAAAGTGAATAATATTTGTCAGAGATTATATATTAACGATCAATCGAATAATACAGTAGGCCTACACCGCAATAAGGTCAGAGCATCCGAATCCAGTCTCCCGGGTAAATCCAGCGGGTGAATGGTCGCGCATAGGCTGGCTTCGGCTAATGTAGTGCATCAAATACTTGTCATAGGCTAAAGTCGATTTATAACCTAGAAGACACCTAAATTTGGCAGGTTAAACTGCTAAAGGTCTAAAAGCGCGAACAAATTCAACTTGGAAAATTTCTAAACTTTTCCCAATCAACATGTGTACCAAGTTTGGATAGATTTCATCGAAGATTGGCCGAGCTATTAACGTTTAAAATTGAACACTGCAAAAAAAAGCGACAGAACGACAGGTTGATTAATGGTACCCCTACGCTAAGGCTCACTCACTTCGTGGCTCGCCCCACAGTAGTCTGGCAGCCATGGTCCATGTATTACTGATCTTGGGGGCTGTGGCAGCCCTGGGCCACGAGGAGGTATTTTATTTTTTTACTATTAGTATTTTAATGGCAGCCATGGTCCAATACTATTACTGATTCTGGGGGCAGTGGCAGCCCTGGGCCACGAGGGGGTATTTTATTTTTTTTACTATTTGCTTTTTTAATGGCATCCATGGGCCAACTGTTATCTGATTCTGGGGTGATGGCAGCCTGGGCCACGTGGGGTATTTTTTTTCTTTAACAGTATTTATATTATATGGAAATTTTTTCGTGAGTATTTTTTTACCTTTTTTTTCCAAGATATTTTTTACTGAGATTTTTTTAAGATATTTTATTTTACTTATTTTATTTAAGACATTTTTTTTAATTATTTTTTTTCAAGATATTTTTTCCACTTATTTATTATTGAAATATTTTATCAAGAGTTTTATAGTGGCAGCCATGGGCCACCATACACTACCAACACTTCCACAAAGTTCTATCCATCATAGTGGAAGTAATCATTTGCAATCATGGAGATTTTTTGTATTTATTTATTTTTTTGAGTTTGTACTTTTAATTCTCTTGAGTAGCCTACGGTTCCACTATAATTGATATAGACAGGAAATATAGATAACGGAATATAGAATATATACAAATTCACTGTACAAACTCGTAAATTAATTTATAATTTAGTATTGCTGTATTGTATTTGTAGGTACCCTTAACGTGACTGCACCGCACCCCTAATCGTGATACCCAAACACCGTACCCTGAACGACGTGTAATAGCTCTGCATTTATTTATGAGCGGGTCATTTAAATCTTATGGCAAGCGTTGTCAGTTTCATAGAGTGCAGGAGTGCTGTATTCCATGCGTGCATAAAGTTCAGAAGTTAGCAAGTGATATCTGTTTGTGTACTGTTGTACCGCTACTGCATACTGCTGTACCTACTGCCTACTCACTACTGAATCATACTGTCAGTATGATGAATCATACCATAAATGATTACCGCATTCCAATGGCCGCATGCCAGCAACAAGAGGGTCTTGTTACTTGAGGACCGTTGTGTCAACCGTTTCTAATTGTCATTCTACAGCTGCGTACCGGTACCTATTGCTTGACTCATCTGCTCGTTGACTATCTGATTTTTTTTGGTTATAGAGTGACTTACCAGATTACTGCTGTACTGACTTTTTGACCATATGGTTTCCCTCAATTGGTAAAGTGATCGTTTATTATTTTGGTTAGAAAAGCCCGGTTCTGTAATCGTAATCTACTCCTTTCCATCAATTGGTAAAGTGGCCGTTTATTGTTTTAGTTAGAAAAGCCTGCCTCTGAAACCTGGTCCTTTCCCTCAATTGGCTTATGACGTGTGTTAGGCCTTCTTGTTTATGAAAAAAATTGTTTATGAAAAAAAAATTGTAAAAAGTGTTTCATATAACGGTCCCCAAAGTAATTATACCCGCATGGCATGCCGCATGAAGTTAAGCAGCAGTAGTCTTTGAGGCGGCTGTCAGATAATTTATTGTTGTTTGTTATATATTTTTTCGGTCATCCGGCAAACAGGACTGCTGTACTGCTACTGCTGTACGCTGACTACTGAGTGTGTTGGACTAAGGATAGGGAAGATGCTTCCGAGGCCAAAAGCCCGCGAAAGCGATAAAGATCTCCTCGCATTACAAGATGAATTCTTTAAACGACAGAAAGACAATCAGTTTAAAGGGGAGATCAATTCTTTGTCTACGGATGTTGTTCGTATGTAAGTTATGTCGAACTAAGAAGTTTATATTTAGTTTTGTAATTACGTTTATTGTTATCACCGTAATCAGTAAGCTTTGTTGCACTGATGAGGTAGAGGGACAGGTTGATTGGTCGTTAGAAGGCTCATATTTCGATATTATTAACCAGTGGATAGTATTTATATATTTAGTAACTTTCTCAGAAAAAAACAGCGCACGAAATATTGACAATAATGACAAGTATATGTAAACTCGTCCATAGCCTACACATTTATTAATATAAGATTCATAAAATCGACATTTAATACTATATATTATTATTATTTCACTGTTAATTTTTAGGCAAGGAGGTCGTGACGTTGTAGATTTATATGAGTCGAATCAATCAGATGCGGTCACTACTACATCTTCCCATATAAACCACAACCATTCATTGGATGCCACAATGGTAACGTGTCCTGTTACGGAGTGTATCAGACCCGGTTCCATTAACCGAATAACCTCCAGTGCTGGTGGATTCCCGTCTGTAGTGAAGGAACGTGTTTACGGGAGCGAATCAACCTGCCCTGGTAGCGGAAAAAAACTAAGTTTATTTGCGAGGAACTTCGACAAACATTCCCTTAGCGATTTTGGTTTGATTAAAAGTTCAACCGAATTAAGGGCCGACGGTGTTGGTGGCGTTTATAGAGATAAAGTCCGACTGAGTTACAAATCTACTGAACTGGGAGATAGAACTGCTAGTGGTGGAGCATCACTGATGAGTGGGGCGGGTTTAGAACTACCGAAAGGTTCAGACATTTCGTTAGAATTAAATAAAATCCACCAAGAGAATGTTGAACTCATCGAGGAAATGGATCCAGAGGAAATATTGGAACATCAACGGATGCTGAAAAAGCGGCTGGATCCAAAGATTTTAGAGTTTATATGGAGAAAGGGTCGAATAGGGATGGAGCAGAGAACAATGGGTGATACTGCTCCATCTGATACACAAACTGCTGCATCTGAGATACAAACGGCTCCATCTGATACAGAAACTGCTCCATCTGATACACAGAGTGCTCCATCTGATATACAAACCGCTCCATCTGATACACAAACTGCTCCTACTGCTCCATCTGAAACAGAAACTGCAGGATTTAGTACAAACAGGAGTTGGTTGAATATGGATGTTGTGGAATCAGATAAACTGGAATGGATGAAACCCGTGGCTATTCCCCCTGGTTGTGTAGGTCGGAATAAACCTAGATTCGACTTCCAAGGTCTGTTATGCTCCATAGATACAGCCAATAATCGCTCTTCACATGATAACGTAGCCAATCAAGGTCTGTGTCACCATGGGGATGACCCAATGTTACCCGGTTACACCCTGGACGAGTTAGTCTACCTGGCACGCAGCTCCATAGACAACCAACGTCGCTTTGCTCTTTCAACCATGGCCCAAGTCGTCTCGCATTTACACCGCTCCCAGTTCGACTCCGAGCTGTCGGAATCTTTACTCCAAGTTTTCCTCCACCCCGAGTTTATTTACTTAACACGGGTGAGTATAGACGACAAAGTCCCTGTGGTTCTCAATGCGGCTATCGCGTTGCTTCGCGGTTTAATATACGTGGAGGCCGATGAAATATTCCTGGAAATAAATTACGTTAATTATTTGGGTCACGTGACCCCATCCTTTGTGACGTCAATGAATCTCCAAGACGACGAGGATTCCAGGAGCCCGGAGATGCGTACAATTGATTCCGATGTGGTAAAGGGGTTGCTAATGACTGGAATATTGAATCGATTCCGATATCTCCTGGAAGAATATCGATTAGACACGATATCCGTTTTTAATCTGCTTGATATTCTCTGCGTTATATCCCGCCACGGGCTGGAATCGTCCGTGAGGGTTGTAGAATCCCCTCGATTGTTACAAACAATCTACTCCAACTATCTACCTTCTACTTGGACCCCGATTTCTACCGCCATTAAGGATCTACAGGACCCCCGCGGTTACCCCGTTGCCAGGGTGATTAAGCTAACAGCTACGATTTGTTCCACCAGTGAGAATTTAAGTAGAATTCTAGTTAATAAACTCGGTTTAGAGAGCGTGATATCGCGTATAATATCAGTAGACCCTCGCAATTTGAACCTAAATATAACAGACGCTATTTCATTACGCCACGAGGTCATTCATCTGTGGTCTACATTGGCGACCTATAGAGTGTTAGACAACCTACAGGAGGATTTAAACCCAATAATCTGCAGCAATCTCCAATCGTGTCTGCGACTGGATGTCTCTCAACAAATCAACCCTATTGACGCCGATTTTCTATCGAGTTTAATTAAACTCATCGATTTATTAACCAATTCGATTAACACCGATTCCATTAACCATCGCCATTTTTCCTTATCCAAATCCACATTCGCTATAATTCTGGCGTTGGCTAAACAACTCCTCTCGCAATGTTCGGAGATTAATTATAACTATCTTACAAATAGAGTTTTATCATCACTATTCAATTATCTCTCCTCGTATTTCGTAACTTTTATTAACGTTGACGCGACGTATTTGACGTCGGTAATACAAGATTTCTCCATCTCGATATTAATTCCGTTCTCTCTCAGCAAATACGTTGCCAGTTTGTTTGACAACCTCCAAACTGTATCCTATGTGGGTCACAGCATTACATCGGAGTTCCTCTCGGCTAACAGTATTATGTATCTACATTGTGGAACATTTCAGAACGCATTAAGCCCTTCCGGTTCTGTAATACCCGTTCTAGCTGCGTTGTTCCGTTTGATAAACGCAACACTCAGTAAACTACCCGACCTCGCTGATAAATACTCCTTCCTGATAAACAATCCATGTCTAACTAATTACATTGCGTCTGTTTCTAATAATATAAATGTCCCTTTGCAATCTCATTTTATTGTAAGAAATGAACTTCATTTTATCTATTGGATGAGTCAGTTCGCGATCTACACGCCATTATGCGGCCACGATTGGAAGTCGCTTCCATGGAAGTTGGTATTTCTCCTCTCCGCCGGCCAGGAATGGATTCTCCACGATATTTTCTCGAAATGTTTATTTTCACCGGAATTTCAACCAGATTCGGCCGCAACGAAACTCACAGAAAATTACAGAATTATTTCAGCAGAAAATCTCCGAAATATTCGAAATACTTATATAGCCTGTCTCCCTTGTACTCCCAAAACCATGGAGGTTTCCCGTTGTTACTATAGCAACCATGCACCCACCTCCTGCAGGATAAATAACTCGGGTAGATTGATGCCTTGCGATTGGCTGTACCTTCCTGTAGTCCGACTATACGAGGGCTCCTGCTCAAACTCCGCCCACATTCGGTCTGATTCACTGAGCCAGGAACATCTCGCAAATATCGACGACTGCCTCAAGATGGCGCTATACTTTCACCAAACAAACAAATCGGCTTTTGATTGGCTGTCCCCGACGGTTCACTTTACTCGACTTCTATGCGTATTCCTATTGGCTGATGACACGTTCCTTCATCCGCCAATCAGAGAGAGTCTGAAGTCGTTGCTATGGCAGCTTAATCCTTATTGGTCTCTTTTGGAACTCGAGTCAGCCATACCGGGACTGGGATCCGCTTTTATCGATTTTTATTCGAACTTTGTCGAACAATTTAAGTCCGTTTCGTACGGCGATCCGACCTTCTGTAACTTTGTATTAATACCAATGCGGAATCGATATTCACCCCGGTACAGACTACTTATGTGGACGGACCGCGAACTACTGCGCATTATGACGTCACTTCCGCGTCAGCAGTTATGCTTCGACGTGGAAGAGCTCGAGGAAGTTGTTGAACCGTCGCGCGAATCCGACCGTAAGATCGTGGATAGGATTATCCAACTGCAGCAGTCAGCCCTGCGCAACGGGTATCTAACGTCCACTGACTCCGTGCCCTACCTGGTAGCAGTAGCTAATATACAGCGCCAATCAAAGTAGAGAGAGACGTGAATGTATACCAAACAATTCTCCATAATATAAACTATAGTTAATATGGACGTGTAGTGCTGGTCCGAAAGTTGCAATGATTGAATATTATAAATCCATTTAATTAATTAATTTTTGAAAGAAAACCAACATTCATAATATTGTTATTAAAGCCACCACGTCTATTTTTAGACGAAGTAGCAAATAGGTACCTATAAATATACGTGACAGATGTATATTTTGTCATATATTGTTTTATTTTTTTTACAAAAAAAATAAATTGTTTCGGTCATTTTCAAGCAAGCAAACAGTCAGCCGAGGCCGGAGGCGACCCGAAGGCTCCTATTTCAATAGCTGCTACCCGAGGGTAGGGGTGGGCGCAACTCCTATCCCAAATATTGACTTTATTTCTTTATATATGTTGTATTTCCTAGCCTTGCGGTTGCTAACCATTAATTATGAATGATTTTCATACTGTAGAACCAATTATATTTATTATATTATTATCTATATATATATAAACTAGAAAGCCAGTGGCCCTTCGGGCCACGGCTTTCTAGTTCACAAGCCTATTCACCATTCCAAACATTAATTAATTAATTAATTAACTTAACAAAACTTCATATGATTGAGAGTGTCAAAGAATTGTTTGCCGCTCTCTCTCTCCAGTAGGGGGTGAGACAGGCAGCCGGTCAGGAGATATCTGACGCCTGTGAGGCCGATTGTGTCCAGTCATTCCACTGGCCTCTAGTGGCTGGACCTCCGCATTACTAATGTAATCCATAGTGGGGGTTGGGGGGTGCTTTTTTGCCGAGTCAGCTCTCGGGGCAAATACCACACCCTGGTTTGCCATTCCACAGGGTGGGTGTCGCAGTGGAGTCAGATATGAGGCCCATCACCCATATCTACTCTCGCGCACATGACCCACCATTGGCTGTGCAGCTCATCTGCTGGGTCATGCCCTGTACCCCTGCTGCCAGGTGCAAGTCGCAGTGAAGTGCACTCAGAGTGGACATGAGAACACTCTACTCCTGACCAGCCATTGGTAGATCACCATCTGCCTGGCCAGGCCATATACCCCTGCAGCCAAGTATATGGGTCCTTAATCCAGGACCAAGGGCGTCCTTATCCCAGAACGAAGGGCGTCCTAGTTACAGGACCAGATTTGCCCTAGTAAGAGGGTCTATGCAGCTACAGGTGGCACCTCCTTTATGCTGCATGGAGGTGGCAAGTTTTCTTGATCAATGACCTAGAATACCTGACCTGACCTGACAGTGTATAGGGTTACAGTGTACTGTAATTCTCTTTGGTCTAAGCGTAACTATTCAGAATATGTTCATGATAAAAGTTTGCTTATAATAGCTGTTTCAGATTGCTACTACATTTCATATCCCAAGAGTTACAAATGGTGAACCAACTAGTACTGTATAACATGTTATATAACGTGTTATAGAGTCGTATATAGTATAATGTCACGGCAATACGCACTTTCTGTATAATAATCCTATATATAAATTTCATACAATAAACAGCATTATTTAATAATTTCCCCATTATGATCAAGGAATTCAGTTTAGTAGGACTCGTAAGTCTTGAGAGGGAAATTCAAATTGAATCCTATTGCGCATAAGTCAGGAGATAAGTTAGGTCATATTACATGTATTACGATATTACAGGTACCTGACCGGTAGTAAAATTAAGTAGGCCACGTACCGTTCGTAATGTCAGAACCCTGTTTGCCTGACAAGCTGACATCATGAGGCTCTAATCTAATAACGATGTGTGGCTACAGGTAAGTCACACGAATAGTCCTGTGTTCGAAGAGTAATCGCGATTCCATGACTCATACTCCGGTTCAGCGGTTGGCTTAATTAATCGCTCATTCCTTTTATAGGCTAATTTATAACCTCTAATAAACTTTTATGAAAGTACAGCGATGTTGAGGTATACCGCAGTGTTTCCAAGATTCCTACGTATTCGTGGATGCGAATACATCGCCCCCCGCAAGAGTTTCACAACCGCAACTCTAGTCGGAAACACGACGAGAGAATTCGTTAACCCACCCGGCGATGCTGTTTGCAATACGCCAGATATGTTACAATTTTTTCACAAAACGAAGTTATTATTAGACATGGAACGAGTTGCTGAAATTGAACATCATACTGCGCTATTAAGTCAATGTTCCTTGGAGCAGTTGGAACAAAGGGGTATTTGTTTATCAGAACTTGTAATGACGTCTTCGTTTATCGGTCTATTTGGAAGGAAAATAGTTACATTTGGGAGGACGGAATTCGCGTGGAATGATAACAGTGGTAATCTACCGCCACATTCAATCCGCCATGGTGATATTATAGGGGTCGGTATATCTGGTGGCTCTATTGAAAGCCACATATCCACAGGGGTTGTGTACAGTAGATCACAAACTGAAATAACATTAGTGTTGGATGGAATATCAAATGATTTGGAAACTTATGATACTTGTTTTCAACTTGTAAAGATATCAAACGATGTTACTCATAAGAGATTAGTGGGGAGTGCCAATCATATGATCAATATATCAGATGGCTCAGCCATAGTTCCTGGGTCTGAGCTGGCTAAGGTTTGCTTTGGAATTTTACAACCCTCAGCTTTTTCTCTGGACATTGATGATTATAATGAGATAAATTTCTGGAACGCATTGCTCAATAAAAGCCAGAAAGATGCAGTGGTATTTGCATTGAACCAAAAAGAGGCTTCCATTATTCATGGCCCGCCTGGGACTGGGAAAACTACTACGATTATTGAACTCATTCGTCAGGAAGTTGACAGGGGGAATAAAGTGTTAGCTTGTGCCCCGTCCAATGTTGCTGTTGACAATATTGCGGAGATGTTGAATGAATGCGGAGTTCGTATTATCCGCATGGGCCACCCTGCTAGGGTTTCTCCCGCTAACCTCGGCGTTTGCTTCGAGGCTATGGTCTCTCAAATTTCTGAATCATTTGTGTTTCAGGCGACGGAAGTCGAAAAAATGCTCCGTCGTAATTCGAGATTATTGTCAGGAGTAAAACTAAAACGTAAAAAAGCAACGAAACTGAAAAGTGAAAATGTTTTTTTGAGATCGTTAAAAAATAAAATAGATCAGCGCAATAAACATTTGGTTTACGAAACTTTATGCGACGCGGATGTAGTTTTGGCGACTTTGTCTGGTTCTTCGCGCGAAGGTCCTCTGAAGGTCCTTCCAGATGATCACTTCGACGTTGTTGTTATAGATGAGTGCGCTCAGGCCTTAGAGGTTGGATGTTGGATCCCACTGAGTGGGACAACACGCTGCGTGTTAGCAGGGGACCATCAGCAACTAGCCCCAACTATAATGAGTGCGGACGCCCGTAGTCAGGGCCTCGGTACCACGTTGATGCAGAGGCTATTGGAGATGCACCCGAATATTAGCAGGATGTTAACCACTCAGTATCGGATGAATGAGTTGATTATGAAGTGGCCTTCACACAAATTCTATGATAACAAGTTAGAAGCCCACAGGAGTGTGGGATCGCATTTATTGTCTCACATCCCAGGTGTTATCGATACAGCAGACACACGAACACCTTTACTTCTCATAGACACTACGGGATGTGGTACACAGGAAATACAATGCAGTGAGACACTTTCTTTCGGCAATCCGGGAGAAATTAATTTAGTAGCTAGTCATGTGGAATCTCTTGTACAAGCTAATGTTAATCCTAATGATATCGCTATAATAACTCCCTATAATCTACAGGTTTCTATGCTAACGAGTAAACTTGCAGACAAGTTTCCTGAGTTGGATATTCAAACAGTTGATGGTTTCCAAGGTCGTGAGAAGGAGGTAGTGATACTGTCCCTGGTTCGTTGCAACAGCGATGGAGCGGTTGGGTTTGAACGGCGTATTAACGTTTCTATAACCCGAGCTCGCAGACATTTATCTCTTATATGCGATACAAGTACGGTATCCAACTGCGCCATACTTAAATCATTGGTTGATTATATGCTGGATAATGCGGATGTTAGAATTGCCTCTAATGTTCACCAGGATGTTCCACTCAGTGCTGTTGATTAGTATTATTAATTTTTTATTTTTATATCTGGGCCAATATAAACTGCCAGAAAACAGAACGTTATTAATAGTAATTAACATTTTACTGATCCAGGTGATTTTTGTTTGGTTTGTTACACGAACGAGAATAGTGAGTACAGATAACAGAACACTAAAGTACTTTGCAACAAGTACATATGTAGTTTTATTCCAAAGTTTTAGCAAAAATGGAAGATGAAAATCTGTATATGAAACTTTTGTCTAGAAAAAGTATTATATTTGTGGTGCTATTTCTTTCTGGTTTAAATTTAGATTATAGGATCGAACGAAATAAAAAATGGAAACATTTTTTACAAGAATAAAAAAAAATATTAAAGGTTGTGCGTTAATAAATTGTCAGTAATAAATATTAATTTATTGAACGGTTGCTTGATAATCGCTTGGATATTGAAGTTTTACAACACATTTTAATATCAATTACATTATTGGTATAGTATCGGGAGGCAGTTCTATTGAGTCAGTATAGATTATATGTATATCTATATGTATCATAAGGCAATCAATAACAAATGTTACAGGTACCGTTGTGTATAACAAGCACTTTAAGTGAAGATTCACAATGAAAAATTATAAATATATGATATATATTATGTAATTAACAACAGCATATTATATTGCATTACTTACTTTCGTACTCGGTGAAAATACGAAACAACTTGAGAAGCATAAATCAAAGACAATGCGAGAAACTGAAACCATTTTGTTACGAGAAACTGTCGGAACAATATATAATAAGAAACTTTTGTGAACATATTTATTAGAAAAAGCACAGAATTGGGTGCGGTGAAAAGGGAACAGCCGCAAAAACAGTTAGTTGGATGTAAATCTCAACGCAGAATTAATATATTCTTTAGACTTTAAGGAACCTATTTAGTTCTTCTTTAGTTAGTATTTTATTAATAACTTAACTTAAGGATGTTGTTCCCAGTACTGTCTGTGTTTTTAGACCCACCCGACCCGTTTGTGTATCCAAGCAACCCGTGTACACTACCCTAGGACCCCTTGTCCTGCCTGTTTGTGCAGCAGGTCTACCAAGGTCTCCACCGAGGTCTTCCACTCCCCAACCCGCGCACTCATCTCCCCAATCTGTTCCCTGCTCAGCACTCTCGGCTGCACCCACGAGATGTAAACCTTCCCGTCTACCTGATCGATAGACCCCTTAACTAAACCGAGAGACAGCGCGCGCATAACCAGTATCTCTACGTGGTCTTCGGCGACCTGGCAGACAGCGGAGATCTCGGAGAAAGTGAGAACGCGATGGTTAGCGGGGCGAGTGAAGGACAGCTCTACGAGGGCCATCAGACGAATCTTCTGGGTTAGAAACACAGAGGATTTCTCTAGATCGATCTGTTTCGATAAAGAGGAATGAAGTTCGTTGAATCGTCGAATGTTCCCCGAGTTAAACGCGAAGAGAAGATCAACGAGCCACTGGTTCTCCGTTGCGACGAGCGACTCGAGGATCGGATGCGCTAAGAGTTCCCCGAAGTTGTAGATGCCCCGGGCGAGGAGGGCCGCGAGTCCCACGTGGAACGCGCGTTCCTTGCGTTCCTCTGTTCCGATCTCGGCGAGGTCCTTGCAGCCCAGGTACCGCAGCGAGTCGGTGTAGAACCCCGCGTGGTCCCCCGTCATCTTCGAGTAGGTGCTGCTCGTATCGTAGAAGTGCGCGTGGATCGGTGTCAGTCCATCCTCGTTGTCTAGGATACTTCGCGCCTCCGCAATGTGTTCCTAAGTGGGATTATATAATAATTATTAAATTGTTTTAATTACACAATTATTTTAAAAGACAGTCATATTTCCATACCTGACATATTTTTATTTATTTATTATGTAACGGATATGAAAGACTTTTGGTGTCTATACTGATATACAAATAATATGACAACGCCATATCGTTCCCTGAACTTTTATATAAAACCAAACAATCAGTAATTTAAGCCTAAGGTACGCTGGTATGCTGCTGATGTAGCATAATAATAAAATAATAGGAAGACTAATCAAAATATATAAAATATGATTGGGCTCTTCCTATCAAACTGTACTATGATATTAATAATAATATCATAACAGCTTAACAATGGTAAACCCAATCGAATAAATCTATATTTTAAAATTACCAGACAGCCAGCTGCCCAGATTGGTCAGTTGGACATAGTTAATTCTAATTGAGAAGTACATCTATTATTATTCTTAAAATTTTTGTACATAAACAGCCAGTGGAATCCGGACCAAAATTAATTTTTTCATTTATTCATATAAATATCATATAAAGGGCGTTCAGAACAGAACAGCATTGATTGATCCACCCTGATAGGCACTGCGGAACTTTGTACTCTCATTGATTGATCCACCCCGATAGGCACTGCGGAACTTTGTACTCTCATCGATTGATCCACCCTGATAGGCAGTGCGGAACTGTGTACTTTCATTGATTGATCCACCCTGATAGGCACTGCGGAACTGTGTACTGGCATTGATTGATCCACCCTGATAGGCACTGCGGAACTGTGTACTTTCATTGATTGATCCACCCTGATAGGTACTGCGGAACTGTGTACTGGCATCGATTGATCCACCCTGATAGGCACTGCGGAACTGTGTACTTTCATTGATTGATCCACCCTGAGAGGTACTGCGGAACTGTGTACTGGCATTGATTGATCCACCCTGATAGGCAGTGCGGAACTGTGTACTGGCATTGATTGATCCACCCTGATAGGCACTGCGGAACTGTGTACTGGCATTGATTGATCCACCCTGATAGGCACTGCGGAACTGTGTACTGGCATTGATTGATCCACCCTGATAGGCACTGCGGAACTGTGTACTGGCATTGATTGATCCACCCTGATAGGCACTGCGGAACTGTGTACTGGCATTGATTGATCCACCCTGATATGCACTGCGGAACTGTGTACTGGCATTGATTGATCCACCCTGATAGGCACTGCGGAACTTTGTACTCTCATTGATTGATCCACCCCGATATGCACTGCGGAACTGTGTACTGGCATTGATTGATCCACCCTGATATGCACTGCGGAACTGTGTACTGGCATTGATTGATCCACCCTGATAGGCACTGCGGAACTGTGTACTGGCATTGATTGATCCACCCTGATAGGCACTGCGGAACTGTGTACTGGCATTGATTGATCCACCCTGATAGGCACTGCGGAACTGTGTACTGGCATTGATTGATTCACCCTGATAGGCACTGCGGAACTGTGTACTGGCATTGATTGATCCACCCTGATAGGCACTGCGGAACTGTGTACTGGCATTGATTGATCCACCCTGATATGCACTGCGGATCTGTGTACTGGCATTGATTGATCCACCCTGATAGGCACTGCGGAACTGTGTGCTGGCATTGATTGATCCACCCTGATAGGCACTGCGGAACTGTGTACTGGCATTGATTGATCCACCCTGATATGCACTCCGGAACTGTGTACTGGCATTGATTGATCCACCCTGATAGGCACTTCGGAACTGTGTGCTGGCATTGATTGATCCACCCTTATATGCACTGCGGAACTGTGTACTGGCATTGATTGATCCACCCTGATATGCACTGCGGAACTGTGTACTGGCATCGATTGATCCACCCTGATAGGCACTGCGGAACTGTATACTAGCATCGATTGATCCACCCTGATAGGCACTGCGGAACTGTGTACTGGCATCGATTGATCCACCCTGATAGGCACTGCGGAACTGTGTACTGGCATTGATTGATCCACCCTGATATGCACTGCGGAACTGTGTACTGGCATTGATTGATCCACCCTGATAGGCACTGCGGAACTGTGTACTGGCATTGATTGATCCACCCTGATAGGCACTGCGGAACTGTGTACTGGCATTGATTGATCCACCCTGATAGGCACTGCGGAACTGTGTACTGGCATTGATTGATCCACCCTGATAGGCACTGCGGAACTGTGTACTGGCATTGATTGATCCACCCTGATAGGCACTGCGGAACTGTGTACTGGCATTGATTGATCCACCCTGATATGCACTGCGGAACTGTGTACTGGCATTGATTGATCCACCCTGATAGGCACTGCGGAACTGTGTACTGGCATTGATTGATCCACCCTGATATGCACTGCGGAACTGTGTACTGGCATTGATTGATCCACCCTGATAGGCACTGCGGAACTGTGTACTGGCATTGATTGATCCACCCTGATAGGCAGTGCGGAACTGTGTACTGGCATTGATTGATCCACCCTGATAGGCAGTGCGGAACTGTGTACTGGCATTGATTGATCCACCCTGATAGGCAGTGCGGAACTGTGTACTGGCATTGATTGATCCACCCTGATAGGCACTGCGGAACTGTGTACTGGCATTGATTGATCCACCCTGATAGGCACTGCGGAACTGTGTACTGGCATTGATTGATCCACCCTGATATGCACTGCGGAACTGTGTACTGTCATTGATTGATCCACCCTGATAGGCACTGCGGAACTGTGTACTGGCATTGATTGATCCACCCTGATAGGCACTGCGGAACTGTGTACTGGCATTGATTGATCCACCCTGATAGGCACTGCGGAACTGTGTACTGGCATTGATTGATCCACCCTGATATGCACTGCGGAACTGTGTACTGGCATCGATTGATCCACCCTGATAGGCACTGCGGAACTGTGTACTGGCATTGATTGATCCACCCTGATAGCTACTGCGGAACTGTGTACTGGCATTGATTGATCCACCCTGATAGGCACTGCGGAACTGTGTACTGGCATTGATTGATCCACCCTGATAGGCACTGCGGAACTGTGTACTGGCATTGATTGATCCACCCTGATATGCACTGCGGAACTGTGTACTGGCATTGATTGATCCACCCTGATAGGCACTGCGGAACTGTGTGCTGGCATTGATTGATCCACCCTGATAGGCACTGCGGAACTGTGTACTGGCATTGATTGATCCACCCTGATATGCACTGCGGAACTGTGTACTGGCATTGATTGATCCACCCTGATAGGCACTTCGGAACTGTGTGCTGGCATTGATTGATCCACCCTTATATGCACTGCGGAACTGTGTACTGGCATTGATTGATCCACCCTGATATGCACTGCGGAACTGTGTACTGGCATCGATTGATCCACCCTGATAGGCACTGCGGAACTGTATACTAGCATCGATTGATCCACCCTGATAGGCACTGCGGAACTGTGTACTGGCATCGATTGATCCACCCTGATAGGCACTGCGGAACTGTGTACTGGCATTGATTGATCCACCCTGATATGCACTGCGGAACTGTGTACTGGCATCGATTGATCCACCCTGATAGGCACTGCGGAACTGTGTACTGGCATTGATTGATCCACCCTGATAGGTACTGCGGAACTGTGTACTGGCATCGATTGATCCACCCTGATAGGCACTGCGGAACTGTGTACTGGCATTGATTGATCCACCCTGATATGCACTGCGGAACTGTGTACTGGCATCGATTGATCCACCCTGATAGGCACTGCGGAACTGTGTACTGGCATTGATTGATCCACCCTGATAGGTACTGCGGAACTGTGTACTGGCATTGATTGATCCACCCTGATAGGTACTGCGGAACTGTGTACTGGCATCGATTGGTCCACCCTGATAGGCACTGCGGAACTGTGTACTGGCATTGATTGATCCACCCTGATATGCACTGCGGAACTGTGTACTGGCATCGATTGATCCACCCTGATAGGCACTGCGGAACTGTGTACTGGCATTGATTGATCCACCCTGATAGGCACTGAGGAACTGTGTACTGGCATTGATTGATCCACCCTGATAGGCACTGCGGAACTGTGTACTGGCATTGATTGATCCACCCTGATAGGCAGTGCGGAACTGTGTACTGGCATTGATTGATCCACCCTGATAGGCAGTGCGGAACTGTGTACTGGCATTGATTGATCCACCCTGATAGGCAGTGCGGAACTGTGTACTGGCATTGATTGATCCACCCTGATAGGCACTGCGGAACTGTGTACTGGCATTGATTGATCCACCCTGATAGGCACTGCGGAACTGTGTACTGGCATTGATTGATCCACCCTGATAGGCACTGCGGAACTGTGTACTGGCATTGATTGATCCACCCTGATAGGCAGTGCGGAACTGTGTACTGGCATTGATTGATCCACCCTGATAGGCAGTGCGGAACTGTGTACTGGCATTGATTGATCCACCCTGATAGGCAGTGCGGAACTGTGTACTGGCATTGATTGATCCACCCTGATAGGCACTGCGGAACTGTGTACTGGCATTGATTGATCCACCCTGATAGGCACTGCGGAACTGTGTACTGGCATTGATTGATCCACCCTGATAGGCAGTGCGGAACTGTGTACTGGCATTGATTGATCCACCCTGATAGGCAGTGCGGAACTGTGTACTGGCATTGATTGATCCACCCTGATAGGCAGTGCGGAACTGTGTACTGGCATTGATTGATCCACCCTGATAGGCAGTGCGGAACTGTGTACTGGCATTGATTGATCCACCCTGATAGGCACTGCGGAACTGTGTACTGGCATTGATTGATCCACCCTGATAGGCACTGCGGAACTGTGTACTGGCATTGATTGATCCACCCTGATAGGCACTGCGGAACTGTGTACTGGCATTGATTGATCCACCCTGATAGGCACTGCGGAACTGATCGTAGCGACTCATTTCACGTCCTTTATCAACTTGATTCGTTTTTTTTTTCAATTTTTTTCATTCCAGAATAATCCCATAATATTGTGTGATTGTTAAAACTTTATCCATGAATTCGTAATTGTATTACAATCATTACCAAAAATTATTACCGAAAATACGTTACAAATCATTACAATTTGTAATGGATTGTAACGCATTTTTCGTAATAATTAGTTTAATGGATGTTTATTGAATTGAATACAAAATATTTCCGAATATAATAAAAGGAATTACAATAATTATAAATATTGTAATAATTGTATTTCATTCACATTATTACATATTATATTTAATTAATTTATCTCTAATAGAACTGCTAACTGCTAGAATTACTTTCTGCTTTCGACTATAAAATTGTCCACAAGCTAGCGTTACGTTACTACTAGGGGGGAAGGGGGGGGGGGGGGGGGTCAAAAACACATGTTACTATGTGTTACAAGGGGTGGGGGGGGGGGGGTGGGTCAAAAAATGACGTTACGTAATATGTGAACAGCCCCTTACTGCCTTAAAAAAGTTACGTAATCAAATGTGAAACCGGAATGTAATTCAGTAATTAATTAACATAGACAGATATTATTATTATTATGTTAATAAACCGTTGGCCGACTGGCCGTAGGTATTTATTTAGACCTATTGACTTACCTTAGCTGAATTGCGATCGCCTTCTTCCATCCGCTGTAGTTTCAGCACCGCCATCGTTGTCAGTATCAACGCTCTCGCCTGCTCGTTCGGTCGCACAGCGTGGATCTTCTCCTCGAGGAAACCCACCGCCTGTTCGTGGTCCCCAATACATCGACCGATCGCGCAGCATATCTGCGCCAAACTCAGTTTATTTATTCGGTTCTGCAGCTCCTTCAGTAGACATTGGTCCGCGTAGAACTGCAGTAGATCATCCGGGGCCGAGTCCGCTATCACGATCAGTAGCTGCTCGGTCAGCTGGTGCCAAAGTTTCTTGGTGTAGAAGTTTTCTATTTCGTTCCAGTACGTAGAGTGTTTCTCGTCAGACTCTTTCCGACTCGCAAGGAAATCCAAAACGTTTTTATCCATATTCCTGTCAGACTTCAGATATTCCTGTATTCTCTAAGGGTCTAATCAGCTAATCCAGTAATCCAAAACAAAAGCCAACCAACTGACAAATAAATAGCGCTATAACCCAGCAGATACTGAGATAGGAAATGTCTCATTAACGGCAGGGAGAAGGAGACTTATTACTGTTGTAATTGATGAATTTGGAATTGATGAGCATGAGATTTCTCAATTTAAGATTTTATATAGGCCTACCTGCAGACCTGTATCTGGTATCTGTGTATACTGCAGCACTGAGATACCGGTAGGCCTATAGGCAGATAGGTGAGGTGATAGGCCCCATCTAACCGGGTATATCTTTTGCGTAGAGGTATAGCCTACATAGAGGCTACATGTAGGTATGTGTAGCCTACATGTAGATGCACGTGTAGGGTGAATGTAGGTAGGTGTAGGTAGGTCTTTAAAAACAACAATGATGAATGAATAGGCCTACACGGGGTACCCGGACCCGAACTTCCTCGATGAGATGCGAATGCGGCGAACGGGGGTGGTACCCGGAACAACCACGAAGAGATGCGCATATGGCGGGCGGTGGTACCCGAAACAACCAGGAGGAGATGCGAATACGTCGAATGGGGGTCCCCTGAATACCCACGAGACGGAGCCTATCAATACTACAGTACTGACAAAGGAAAAAACGACTGAACGATATACCGATACATACTGTAGATCTTATGATCCTGCGGGTTCAGGCATGGAGGCTAATGACTTTGTATGGGCCGAACGGCCCGAACCTGATGTTTCCAGTCAAGGAGGAATCGACTAACGGTTAGGGTTAGAGCTCGTCGTCGGTGTCCATGAGGGTCTGAGGATGAGTGGGTAATTCAACAAAACGCTAACAATGATACCGGACTGACTGATTGAACCAGAGTGGCGATGGTAGTCGCTGATGTATATATATTATATATATCATGTATTGATTGTTAGTAGATATTTTTTTATAGTATTTGTTTATTAAATTGTCTTCAATGTCTATATTGATAATATTGTGTGCTGTGCTGATTTTACTTATTTTTCATTTTATAAATCTTGCTGTGGCCGTTTTAATCTACTAAACTGCCGTATCAATTTCATGATATTTTAATGGATATGCAATTTAACTTCTTCTTTCTATTAACTTTCAATGCAATCAAATATAACTGTAAAGCTATTGACTTTCGTGTTATTGTTTTGCTGTTACTTCGAGATGGGATTTGAATCCCATCGGATTACTGATTAATTCCCATCATCGAGATGGGAATACTTTATAATGAAACAGTGTGGTGGTCCGCGGGATAGTGGGAAGGGATGGGACTGTTGCTGGTTGGTGGAATGTGACTGCCTGAAAAATTAAAACAAACAAAACTTCCAGACTTCTATATTTTTACTTTCAAAACAAAACGTCCAAAACATTTCAATGCTGAAGTACTGTTCAAGTCCCATGGATGTATGGTTGATAAACAGATAAAGAGGGGCAGAGGGGGGTCAGGGTTTCTGGTAGACTATAGTCCCCGCGATGATGGCTGTTCTTGTTTAGGTTACTCTTACTCAATAAACATATAAATCAGAACGAGTTAATCTAATGGAACGATGCCTTTCGTGGCGTTAGCATACTCAAATTTATTAGGGCATAATATTTATGACGAGTAAGGGACTTTAGTATAATCAGAACGCGATGTTTGATATTTATACAGTACTGCAGTATGCAGTAAAACCTGTTGTCTGACAGCAGACAGGTCTGCAGGTTGATGTACCGTATTGTACCGTGGAGATCAGAGATTATTGCCATACATCCTGATTGACGACCGTGTATCACGTTACTGCAAGTTGACACATAAATTACATTAATATCTATGGGACTACACCTACCTACATTCACCCTACACGTGCATCTACATGTAGGCTACACATACCTACATGAAGCCTCTATGTAGGCTATACCTCTACGCAAAAGATATACCCCATCTAACCTGCTATAACAGCGTAATGACTAAGTTACTACAGTAGGCCTATAATAAGTACAGTAAACCACTGTTATATATATATATGTGTGCTAAAAAGAGTTTGATGTTAGTCTGTTATGAGTGTTATGTAGTACAGATGGAAGATTCGTTTGTTACCGCATAATGACCAGGAGTTCCATAAGTGGCTTTTTACTTTATGCAGTTATGTTTGAAAACTTCAGTGTTCGGTCTCCTTATGGCGCCTGGCAGTTGGTTCCATAGGTTTGGGCCTAGATATGAGAAAGGTCATGAAGGTTGTTTTCCGGTGGCAGTTTGTTTATGAGGTACTGTTTACTGTACTCTGTACTGACTGACTGAAGACCGGGTGCTGCCGTCTGGCCATGGGCATGGCGTCTGGCGTGGCCGCCGATGTATAAGTGTATAAGGTTCTGAAAGTATTGGGGCGCTTTTCTATTGTATATGCAGTGGAAAGGATTAGTTGGTGTGTACGTTGAGTAATTAGTGATTGGAATTCCAATTCCATTTAACACTGCTCTGAACCAGTCAGCCAGTGTAGTGCTAAGTTCGCTCCTATAGTTTAATACTGAAACAAATTCGGTACCGTAGAGGTACTGATGTCAGGCCTACATCAGTACTGTACCTATTCAGCTGACAGCAAGGACTACTGACTACTGCCCCGTAGTCCTTGCTGACAGCTGACGATTACAGGCCTACAGATAATAATAATAATAATAATAATATTGGTTATCTACAGTATATAGCGCTTTTATACGCTCGGCATACTCAAAGCGCTTTTATTATCATTACCCCAGCAAGCCAGGTTCCCATTATCCCGCTGGGTTGACGTAGGCACTAATGTCTTCTAATGTCTAAGTGTCTTGCCTAGGGACATAACAGTGCGAAATTTCTACAGCCTTTAGTCGGATTCGAACCAGCGCCACCATGCACTATCGTGTAAGCAGTTCAGGCGCCGTATCCACACGGACACTGCGACAATTATGTATAATTCGTCCGGTGTTGTTAGAGGGTACCGGGACGATCAGGCTTCATGAATACCATAATTGCAATTTGTAATATTATTTTTATTAATCCAAATCAATTTAGAAAACTAATAATAAAACAAATTTGCAACTCGGTACTATGGGGCACTACAGTAGCCTATAGTGCTAAATATTCGGCTCCGAACTTTGGACTAAGTTTGGTACTTACTAAATAAGGTAGTATATTACTTTCATTTAGTGCATTAAAGTAAGGCATTTAAGAATATTCCCACATAGCCCCATTTGTAAAAACCAATTAAGGGGGGCTTTACCTTTTTTAGGATAAAAAATGCGAAATTAATTATTAACATTACTTTCCCCAAAAAAAGTGTTTCCCGACTTAAACAGACAGATTAGATTTTGCCGAACATCAAAACTGACACCGGAAATGAAATCGGCTACCCCGAAAACCCCCATAATGGAAATGTTAGCTAGAATGTGTATTTTTGTATGTTGACAGGCATTCGAAAAGACAAAACGACCGACAAGACAGAGAGACAAACTGACAGGTAGACAGACAAAATTCAACCAAAAATCAAAACTGGCATCGGAAATGAAATCAGCGATATGGAAAACCCCCAAAGCGAAACAAAGAAGCGTGTTTTATTATATTTTGACGACAAACCAAAAGACAGACAGACATTCCTACAGACAGCCAGACAGATAGAGTTGATTTGTCCAAATTTGAAAACTGACATCAGAATTTGAAATAAAGCGACTACGAAAACCCCCAAATAGTGAAAATTTCAGCTGTCTGCTTCCTTAAAATCATTCATAAATGACAAATTTAATTAATTCGTATCGGCAGTCACATACTGTAGAGACTGACTAATTTGCGCGGGAAGGTTCAAACTTTAAATGAATTTTACTCAGAATATTTTTTCTCGTTTTTTGCTTCACGCAAAATCTATCTACTCCGTCATTTTTTACTCAATTCGTTTGAAACTTTCAGTGAAAGGTCTTGACATATTGACCAATAAAACTTGTAGAGAGAATTTTGAAATTTTCAGTGTAGGTTATATTTTGGGCCGATAATGTGAAAAAATGTTGGCCCGAAATAAAGTACATTATATTTTTTAGTTTATAATACTACCATGGTGTATTACTAGCATGGTGGCCATCCCATGACTTTCTTGAGACGCATCTTAAAGGACACTGGTCTTGAAAATGCTGATGATCTAGCAAATGTCATGGGTGATAGGGTGTTGTGGCGGCGCAATTTTGTCAACAAGCCGGCATAAGTAGTAGAAGAAGAATGGTCCTTGTCGTAAGTCCTCCCTAGCTTGGGCTATGGGCATACCACTCGGAGGGCTATTAAAAATGCCAAATTTTGATGCGCGCGCCATATGTCACCATCGGCAGTTGCCATCAACCAATCGTAGCGTAGCTTAACCTCGCGATGCCCGCCTTACTCGACTGATTGACTAACCCTACGGTTATTCACCTTTTCGCCACGTTACCACCACTGCCACGTTACCACCACCACTGTATACTGTATATGGTGACGACGTGGCCATCTACACGCATCACGCATATATTATATTATATCGATTGCCAACTCCTCGACTGCTGTCGCCAAATCAACAAACCAACCAGTATGATACATGAAATTCCACCACGTTCCAGCTACGCGTATACGAGCATTAGTGATTATTATTATTACGCAGAACCAAATAATTTTTGATTATACAGTAGTTCCCTACCGGTTAATCAACCAATCAATCAATCGATACATAAGCTGTAGGCCTGCCGACAATAAGACCAAGAAAGATACCGGTACTAGGCCTATACAGTTTTTATCCCTGAGTCAGACTACAGCCAGACAGCACAAATGTTCCCGCTCTTAATCTCCACAGTTTTCATCGTTCTGGGCCGTTTCGTTGTGGCAGAACCATCCGATCCGCGGGGTAACCCTGCAACCCACCCAATACCCGTATTGGACTGGTTTGCGGAACACCCTGTCGCTACCGTTTAGAACTGCCGCGCCGAATCGACGGAGATGTGGTCGACGAGTGGATTTAGCCTCTACTGCTCTCGTCGGGGAAGAAGATCTTGGGTCTCCTCTCCACGATCTAGAGGCCTAATCGCTAAACTCTGTCTACTGCGTCTCTGGCTGGGGATATTGAGACCAACCCAGGACCCAGCAGGACGCGGGCCCCGAAGATCAACTGTCCCGTCTGTCAACGAGGAACAAACTCTCGGAGTAAGATCGTCCAATGCGAGAGTTGTGACACATTTGTACATTTAAAATGTTACCGTAGGAAACGCAGTAATTTATTCTCCACCAGAACAGCAGAAACAATCTTGAACCAAGTTTTCTCTGCAATAGCTGTATTTTTACCGAACTTCCCTTTCATGATACAATTTTAGAATCAGAAACCGACGATTCATTTCTCACATCGCCTCTGCAAACTCCAAGTGATGCTGAGAGTGAAACTTTTAATTTTTTTAAGAAAAAAGGTCTGCATTTTTTGCACTTAAACGCACGATCTCTGCTTCCAAAACTTTCCGAAATTCGTATTTTAATCAATAAATCCAACCCAGCAGTTTTAACAATCTCTGAAACTTGGCTCGATGATAGTGTTTCTGATATGGAGAAATTTATATTGATAATTACGTAGTTTTACGTAAGGATAGGGACAGACACGGTGGTGGTGTCTGTACTTACATTCGATGTGATTTAGCTTTTAATCGTAGGGAAGATTTAGAGACTTGTGACGAAGTTTTACTGGTGGAACTTTTACTTCCTAAAACTAAACCTATTTTAATCGGTACCTTATATCGGCCCCCTAAACAATCAGATTTTTTGCAAAATTTTGAAAATACAATTTTATGTAATCTTAGGTCAGACTGTGAAATATATTTCTTAGGTGATTTTAATATCTGTTACCATCACAAAGCATCCCCCATCTGTAAACAGTACCAAAGTATTTTAAATTTGTTTGGTTTAAAACAAATTATTCGAGATTCTACCAGAATAACCAGTAAAACTTCTACTTTACTAGATCACATCCTTTGTAATAATACCGATATTATTTCTCAATCTGGGGTTTTACCTATAGGTCTAAGCGATCATTTTATAGTTTTTTGCACAAGAAAGACACAAAAATCTTTTTTCGGGGATCATAAAACAGTAACAGTTAGGTCTATGAAAAATTACAGCAAGGAACGCTTTTTAAGTTTGTTAGTTAATTCTGACTGGGAACCCTGTTTTAAGGCCGCTGACATTAACCTTGCGTACACTGTTTTTAAAGATATATTTTTAAAGGCACTTAATACTGTAGCACCAATTAAAGAAATTAGTCTTAAACAACGCACTGAGCCCTGGATGACCTCGGGTATTCTTAGTAATATCAGAGAAAGAGATAACTATTTGTATAAATTTAGGAAATACCGTGTTTTAGCTGATTATAATAATTACTGCAAATATAGAAACCTTGTCCAACGGGAAATAAAAAAAGCTAAATCTGAATATTTGTACAACAAAATAAGTGAGAATAAAGATAATCCTAAAAGTCTATGGTCTACCCTAAAATCGTTAGGTTATAAAAACCTTAAATCTAAATCGAATATTGTTCTGCAAGATAACGGTGAGCTGATTCATGATCATACTCTAGTTAGTAATTTATTTAATAATTATTTTACTAATGTTGCCTCTAATTTAGTTAAGAAATTACCGTTATCAAGTAATAAATATAGTATAGGGTCTGAAACTCTAAATAATTTTTATTTAGAAAAGTTACAAAATTCAGAAAAGTTATTTTTAAAACCCGTTTCTGAGGATTTCGTTTTTAAAAATCTACTTAGCCTATCAGCCTCAAAAAGTACCGGTCTAGATCTAATACCTGCCCGTTTTCTTAAGGATGGTGCTGAAGTACTTAAAGTGCCTATTACTTTTATTATTAATTACTCTATCGTAGATAATGTAGTACCAGACGAACTGAAATTAGCTAAGGTTGTTCCTCTGTATAAAAAGAATAGTAAAGTAGAACCCTGTAATTACAGACCTGTTAGTATCTTAAGTATTATATCTAAAATTCTAGAACGTTCTGTTTTTCTACAGCTGGAGGCACATCTTAGTAGGCTAAATCTGATCTATGAACTTCAGTCCGGTTTTCGTAAATCATATTCTACAGACACCTGCCTTATTAACTTAACTGATACAATTAGATGTAATAACGCAAAGGGTTTATATACTGGTATGGTAATGTTGGACCTACAAAAGGCTTTCGATACTGTAGATCACGAAATTCTGCTTGGTAAGTTAGGCCTGATGGGTGTAGGTTCTATAGACTGGTTCAAGTCCTACCTGTCAGACAGAGGTCAAACTGTAGTCATTAGCAAATCGCTGTCTACTGTACAAGAGATTACCTGTGGTGTACCGCAAGGTAGTATATTAGGTCCTCTGCTTTTTGTATGCTATGTAAATGATATGATAAGTAGTATAGATCCCGATTTTAAACTCATTTTATATGCCGACGACAGTGCTCTTATTTTCTCTCATAAAGATCCTATCCATATTTCCCAAAAGTTAAGTGCAGTTCTAGAATCCTGTAATGAGTGGTTGGTTGATAATAAGCTATCCATTCACTACGGTAAAACTGAAAGTATTTTGTTTGGTTCCAAAAGAAAGTTAAAGAAGGTAACTAAGTTTGAAGTCACTAGTAATGGACATAAGATTGAAAATAAAAAGGAAGTTAAATATTTAGGCGCCACATTGGATAACTGCTTATCAGGAGAAAGTACAGTGAAAAATATTTTCTCGAAAGTTAACAGTAGGCTTAGGTTTCTATACAGAAATAAAAATAGTTTGAACACTGACTCCCGCAAGTTACTTTGCTCTTCTTTAATACAATGTCACATGGACTATGCATGCACTTCTTGGTATGAAGGCTTAACCAAACAGCTTAAATGTAAATTACAAGTAGCTCAGAATAAAGTAGTACGATTTATTAAAGACTACAAACCTAGGCACCACCTAACTCCAGATGACTTTTCTGAATCTGGACTACTTAACTTAGATAGTAGAGTTAAGCAGCTACGCCTTAACCATGTGCATAAAGTGTATAATGGTGAATGTCCCAATTACCTAAAACAAAAATTCAACAGAGTTCGCGATACACACTCTTACAGTACCAGAGCTAGTGCTTCAAACTTCTACCTCCCGAATTGTAAATCCTTTGAATCTGATACTTTCTTTTTTAACGGCATAAAAAATTGGAACGCTCTGCCTAATGAAATTAAAAACCTAGATAATCAACATTCTTTTAAATCTGCAGTTAAATCTCACCTCCGAGTGCAATGTAAAAATAGGTACAATAGTCATACAGTAAGTTATTAGTTTATTAATTATTTACTATTTATACTGTAATTACGTTTTATAATAAATTGTTCTGTACATTACATCTTTATCGTTGAGTCGGACATTGTCACGCTCTCGGTAAAGTTGTACATGTACATAGTGTAATTACGTTTTATATTGGTTTTAGGTTAGCGTAGTGTAATATTGTATTTGTAACCAAGTAACATAAAGGACCCCCTTGGAAATAAGCTGCAAAGCTTTAGGGGTAATCCTATATGTTATGTTGGACAATACCTTTATACCGGTACATTGTTTGGTGTATTTGTTATTGTTTTTACATAATGTATAAATAAATCTATCTATAATCAATAAACCGAATTTAGGCTATTTCTCAGTTTAAGACCTGTATTATTTTTGAAAATATCTTATATATATAATCTCTTGCTTTAATCACAATTAATCATTTGTAATGGTTTTAGTTTAAAAGTTTTTACTTTGTTTGTTTGATTTACAATAAAATAAATTAAATAATGTCTTCTGATTCCGATATGGTTATGCCAATAGTAAGGCATTCATTTTTTGCAGAAGATGGTGAAGCCTATATTGTTATTGATTATACAATTTACCGTCGGGGAGATGATAAATATAAAATTGAGTTTTCTGAAAAAGCCAGGAAAGTTTAAAGCTCAATTGATATTGATGCTTCTGATAATAGTATTCATCTCTTAGATTACATCCTGAAAGTTGAGCATGAGGGAAAATTAATCAATATCTTACTATTATCCATGATAGAGGGGTTAATTGTTATTACACAATACAACAAAGCTGGTGAAAAGTTTGAAATACGGCTAAATCGGCATAGCCCCTACGAAATTATGTCTTTCTTTATTGTAATGATTTCAAAAGAATCCTTTGTCGAAACTGAAGAATCAACAGATAATGTTGAATATGTTGATAATATCATTGATTCTTGACTTTTCCCACTATATTATGAATATTTTATGATTATTTATAAAATTTTGATGTTTTTAATTATGAAAAAAAAACATCAAATTTTAAATAATCGAAAATTGTAGTAGTAATTGCATATACAGTATAACAGATTTGTTTGTTGTGTATTGAGGTAATTATTTTCAATTTACTTTAAAATTTGGAAAATGGATATTTTAAATGAAAAATGTCCAGTTTGCTATTCTAAGTTATTGCAACATCGAGATTATTATAAATGTGAAAATAAACATGCAACTTGCGTACAATGTATTGTACAATATTCCGAAATGAATAATTATTGTTCTAAAATTTGTCCTATTTGTCGCGCACCCATATCTAAGTTTAATATAAAGTTGGCAAGATACCAACCCTATTATTGGAAAGAGCTTCGCAATATAACTTATATTTCTGCGGAAAGTAATGATCCGGGAGATTTATTTACAATATTGGAGAATATTTTTTATAGAAATGTAGTACGACGGTGTTGCTACTATATTCCTTATTTTTTTAGCAGCGAACATAAAAAAATCATTAGCGCAAAATTCTCGGGAAGTGATTTCCAAACCGCCGATGTTTCCTATCATTATTTCGCGTATAAAGACGCTCACCATGCTTGAAAATGAGTCTATACTATAATTGGAAATAGCACCTTTTGTTGCAGCGAGCGTCACATACTGTAGTTGTATCATATGTTAATTAAATATACAGTACTCTAATATTATAGTTGCATCAATTATTATTATATACATAGTAATGGTGATGGTTTATTGATATTGATATTTATATTATATTATATTGTATTGTTGATATATCTTAATAATAATAATAAATGGCTGACTTTAATTCAGGTCCATATAATTTAAACTTTCAAATGGGAACGAGTATGATAATTTCTGGCCCATCTGGTTCTGGAAAGTCAACATTTGTTAGCAATTTAATTAAACACAAGAATGGTTGTTTCAACGAAGCCCCCTTGCGAGTATTGTATTGTTACGGGAGCAATCCCCCAACTATTCCTGGTATTACTCACCTTTAAAAAGGTTTGCCAGAAAATATAGATAGTTTAGTGAATAGTCGAGATTTATTAATTATAGATGATTTATTAACAGAAACTGAGTCCAGTACAGCTTTAACTGTATTGTTTACTAAGGTAGCTCATCATTCCAATATATTTATTTGTTTTATAACGCAAAACATGTTTTACGGTGGGAAGCATAACCGCACAAGATCAATTAATAGCCATACTTTAGTATTAATGAAAAATCCGCGAGACAGTTTATCGGTTTTAAATTTCGCGAAGCAGATGTTACCAGGGCAGACCAAATTTTTAGTAGATTCCTATCAAGATGCGACTATTGAACCATTTTCACATTTCTTAATTGATTTACGACAGGAAACACCCGAACATTTAAGATTTAGATCGGATATATTTCGTAATCATAATTGTTACATTAAAAATTACATTGACTATAAACGTAGTGAAAATAATAATAATAATAAATAATTAATATTTTGTAACAATTTTCAATAATGTTGCAACAATGAATAGACTTGTGCAGAAATATCGTAACGAACTGGAATTTCTACGCAGCGCTACCCCTCAACAAAGAACTTATTTTATTAACCATACCGCGAGTAACGAATTAATACGGCTCATTGTAAATACTGCATTAAATGTTCTAAAAGGTAACGTACAATTGTCCCCTCATTCATTTAGAAATATTTACCGCTATATAAAGGTATTGAAATCACTCAACCGTAAAACAAAAAATATATCAAGTTAAAGAAAAAAGTTAAGCAATCAATCTGGAGGCATACTACCGTTTCTAATACCCTTACTCGGCATTGGTGCGAAACTCGCCGCGAGTGCCGGTGCCGCCGCCGCTGGAGCGGCTATTGCGAAAAAAATTAACCGCGGACGGTAATAATGGTTAAAACAGGAGTAACATTTAGAAAATTATATTTAGTATCGAGTAAACCGTTAGCTACTGATTTAAAACCTCAAGATATACCTAGAGTAAATACTACAAAAAGAAAACCCTTTAAAACATCAACTTCAAAGAAAATAATAAAAAAATTTCAGTTGTTTTTACGGTGATGCCCTTTATAAGAGATTTGAATATACATATTACTTGTGGTTGTCGAAAAGATGCCACGCAAGATGAAACCGATTTTAAACCGAAGCTTAGACAAAAAACTGTTAAGAATTTATTTAGATCCTTCATCCCCTGCGGGATTTGCAAGTATCGCAAAATTAGCAAAAGCTGCAAACATCAAACCAGCTCAAGCCCAGAAATGGTTGAGCGGGCAAAATACATACTCCCTTCACGCACCACGTAGACATCATTATCCAACATCTAAAATATTTACGGGAGGCTTAAAAGATATATATATGATAGATCTGGTGGATATGCAGCAATATAAATCGCAAAATAATAATTATAACTATATATTAACATGTATTGATGCCTTTAGCTGGCTTGCTTTTGCCTATGGTATGAAAACAAAAAAGGGTATTGATATTATTAGTATATTGCAAAAAATATTCCAGAAAGGAAAACCATACAGAATCGCAACCGATCAAGGGTCTGAGTTTCTAAATAAATCTGTAAGGAAATATTTAGATACTATTGGTATAAAGTATTATGTAATGTATTCTGTGAATAAGGCGGCTATTGTCGAGAGATTCAATAGAACATTAAAAACAAGGATGTTCAAAATTTTCACACAACGGGGAAATAATGTTTGGATAAAAATTTTACCGAAGCTCATTTATGCTTATAATAGGTCATATCATAGGACAAAAAAATGACACCCATTGAAGTTAATAAATTTAATGAAACTGAATTAATGATAGATTATATGGGAAATATAGACAGATTAATCACAAGAAAATAAAATTTACAGTATGATTATCTATCGCTCGTACTGCTTTTGCTAAAGGCTATCGAGAACAATGGACACGTGAATTATTTATTATTCATCGGGTCAGATTGGATAGAGTACCAGCGGTAATGTTCGATATTAAGGACAGCGCTGGAGCTATAATAAATGGCTCATTTTATTCATACGAACTCCAAAAGGTCCACCCGAATAGTAATATTTATCTCCCGATTGATAAAAATATTGGCAAACTTAAAGAACGTGTACGCAATGGGAAAAAAGAATATTTAGTCCGATTCATCGGATCCAAGAAACAGTCGTGTGTACAGCATATTCAATAAGTTTAGGTTTATACTGTATATTAATTCATTTTGGGCACATATGTCCGTAATTAATTAATCAATCAATATTAACTCGAATGATATTACTATACTATAGTTCATTCGCTTTAAATAAAGCCAGTAAAATATTGATCCCTCGCATATACTGTAGAAGCGCATATACTGTAGAAGCGGGGGAATGAACGTGGTCACAGATGTCTATAATTTAACATTATACCGGACTGTACTGTACTGTATGTACAAAGGAGTCAAGTAGAGAGAGGTTAAATAATAATAATAATGGCTGTAGATACATATATCACTCTACTTTCAGATAGCTCATTAAACACTTACCCCAATAATAACCCTAGCGAGTTTACTGTTGATTTAGCCGAAGAATTATATATTGGTCCAAACGCTAAAATTGGACTCGCGGAGATACAATACCAAGCAACATACAGTAATATTACTCTGCAAACTCAAATCTCGCTGTCAATCGGGGTAGATGCAAAAGATGCCAAATTATACAGTTTATTTCCTGGTATGCATAGCTCTATTCAAGTCATTATTGATGATATAAATAAACTGTTTAATTCTGAAGCGAAATATAGAGATTTCGAATTCATTTTTAATACAAATAATTCTAGAATTAAATTTAAATTTCCTAAAAAGTTGAAAAAAATACAATTAAGTCTACGCGGTGATTTAATTCAAATTCTAAGCTTAAAACCGTTATTGGATCAGAATCATCCGGATATTCCGAATTGGGATATATACAGTACCACTACAGTGGATGAATTAAGCAATATAGAACAGCCGATATTAATTTTAAATTATAGTGGACCAAAAATTTCGGAAATTGGGATTTCAGATTTTCCAGCTCCCACGAATATTACTCGTAATAAAGATACTATCTTCATATATACAGATATTATTAAGAGCTCATTTGTTGGCGACGCTTTAGCTCCGCTCTTAAGAACCTGTCCTTTAACACAATTAAATCGAAAATATATTAATCACGAATACGAGAGCATTTGCTATTACCCGTTGTTGAATAAAAAACTAAAAACAATATTAATTACTTTACGTGACGGCCAAGGTGAATTAATTAATTTCAATGGTGGTCGCACTGTTATAACACTTAAGTTAATACGCGGTGGTGGTGGTGATGGATGAGCTCTACGTTAGACTACCAAGTAACTCCTGTCCAATTGATTTTCCTCGTAATACTGCTAGTAATTATCAGATCAATTTCCATGGCGCCTTACCTATAAATCCAAACGAAAACTGGGTGGTAGGTATAAAAAGTATATTTTACTTAGCCACATTGCCGTCCATGTATAACAATGTAGAGAATGTTATTTTATTAAAAAAAGGGAAAAAAAATTTTGAGGATACACTTCCATCCGGTTTGTTCTACAGTATCAATGACATTATAGATTATTTTAACACTGGGGTGTTGAAAGATAAATTACAAATAGTTGAAATACTCAGCAAAATAGGTTGCAATTTATTTTAGGGAAAACTGTACGAGAGTTATTTATAGGTCAACAATTAGCCTATTATTTTGGAATTACTGAAAATAATCTCGGCGCGAATTTAAATCCAAATTTTAAAATTATTTTGAAGACGAAAAATAATATAAAGGGTTATTTAATAAAGGTTATCGGAAATGGAGAAAAGCTTACCAGATGGTATTTTTATGCCCTCATCCACCCAATTCTATTCCAGAACCTAAATCGAACATGTACGTGACTACTAATATAATTGAAAATGAATATATTAATGACTTTGGTTTAGCCTTACTTTGTCGTGTCGCGATACCTGATGACGTGAAATATGGTAGTGTAATAAATAAAGAATTTGTCAAGGATACAATTCATTATATCCCTGTAAAAAAATCATATAAGATAACATACATTCATATTGAAATAACAGACAAAGAAGGAAAAGATTTTAATTTTGAATACGGAACAACTTCAATTACCTTACACTTTAAAAAAATAAATTAAAATGGATTCCGATTTATTTCAAAGATACAGTAAACCTCAATATGGTGGTGCAGACTCTAATCTTGCTGTTTTTAAAGGTGGTAGAAGTACGAGAGGCTCGACGCAAGTTCCTGTTTTTCGAGGTGGTTCATATATTGACCCTTACGGACAACAAATTGGTGCATTTGGTCCAAACTTAAAACAACGTCGTTTTCAACGTTATCGTAGAGGTATGTTGCGAACAAATCAACACGGGGAAGGTATATTTACAGACGCTTTATCTACATTGAAAAAATTTGGTAAGCCATTAGCAAAAAAAGTTTTACAAAAAGCTTTACCATTTACCACAAAATTTATGAGACAACATGTAATACCAAAAGGTAAGCGGGTCTTACATCAGCAGGCTAATACGGTTATTAATAAAGCATTAAATAAAATGAAACCATCCACAAGATCTGTTGTTGAAAAAGTTTATAGAGACTTAAAGCGACCTACTAGACCAATGTCTATGAACATACATCATCGACGTAGTAAAAAGAGAAAAATAAAAGGCAAACTGAAACACTGCGAAAAAAGTATTTTTTAATAATGTCAATTATTAAGGAATTAGATTTATTTTCTACACAGCCAATACAGACTGAATTTAAAGCAAAGCATTATGAAACAATTTACCCAGTATCCAATCTCAGAAGTGAGTCTAGGGAAGTCACGTTCCTTGTACCAAGATCCAATGAATTCTATACGAAACTGCAAGATGCGTTATTAATTACAAAATGTACTGTACGGTGGGATAGACGACTTGAAAACTCCCATATTTATATGTTGAATTACCCCGCTGGAACTATGTGGAGTGATATTAAAATAGACCTTAATGAGAAGCAGGTTGAAAATAGTAATAACCATTATTTCTACAAGTCATACTTATCCAATTTATTATTTACAACATACGAAACTAAAAATGGGCTACTGGGGGCGGGTGGCTTTCATCAGCCTTTATCCGAACACGGAAATGAAATTGATCCTGGTGCGCATCCCATTGGCAATGCCTTTAGTAAACAAATGCAATTTGTAAGTGGATTGACAATTGATTTTGATACTGAAACTAAAATAATACAACCCGGGTATGATTTAAGAATGTATTTTAGAAAAGTATCAAATTCGTTTATTTTTAAAATCACTCCAAATGCAAACGCTGTGACAAATCTTCGGTTAGAATTAGATGAAGTAAAGATCCTAATCCCTAGAATGGAGGTTAATCCCGTAATAGAAAGCTTAAAGGTTTAGAGAGTTACGATATTGAATATCAATTCCAAAAAAAGGAGGTTACAACATTTACTATTCCCGCACAAACCACAAATTACACCCAAACAAACATATTTGATGGTAAAAAACCCAAATTAGTTATTATCGGTTTTATAACAAATAATGCATATTCGGGAGAATTAATTAGTAACCCCTTGAAATTTGAACATTTTAACCTTAGACGCGCGGAACTGATTGTAGACGGTCTTCCAGTAGGTGGTGTAATATACGAGCCTAATTTTACAGATGGAACATATATTTTTGAGTATACTCAATTAATGAAAAACATTAATACATATATTAACGGTTATGGAGGTAATAATATAGACCATGAAACCTACTTAGGTAATTGCCCACTCATATCCTGGGACCTAACCGCCGACGGCTATGTTAGAGATCCGCAACCATCGATATATACTAACGGCCAATTAAAATTAAGATTTGCTGAACCGTTGGTTGAGACCATAAATGTAATCGTTTTTAATATTTATGATCAATCATTAAGTTTAAATAGCAGGAAAGAAATACATATCGATTAAGTATGTTATCTACAGAGGACCTTGATATGTTTCCAGTGGGTGGTCACTATTTGGGAGCGTTTCCATCTAACAAATTACCTAAATTAGATAATAATAAGCGGAGAGATTATGGGTTAATAGTAAACACCGATAAACAGCATCTACCCGGGGTTCATTGGATCGCTATATATATACGAGATAATGAGGCTGAATTATTTAATTCATTCGGACCAAAATATCCAAACAGATGTATCGAAAAATGGCTTGAGAAAAATTCAGCAAGATGGCGTACTACCCGGAAACAATTTCAAGACCCCAGGAGGACCACATGTGGATTATACTGTCTTTATTACTTGGTAAATCGAATTCATACAAACTATCCAATGAGAGCGTTTACAAATAATGTGGAAATAAATGAAATAATATTATATAAATGGCTTGTTAATTATTATAAAATAAACCAACAAGCGTTGTAATTAATCATTTAACTTTTGTTTATCAGATAAAATGGATAATATTATTTTTGTTGATTTTCAATATTATAAGATAGACAATAAGGAATATCCGGTAGTATTTAAAGAATTTGCTATATTCGATTCTAATTACACCAAAACTAATGTAAAGACGTTTTTAATTAAAGGTCCACCTAATATTAAGTTATCAGCATTAGATGTAGCTCATGTAAACAATTTACGAGACATGACTTCGCATTTACCTTGGGATTACGGTGACATTTCGCAAGATGACTTTAAAAAATACATGAAGAGACATTTAAAATATAAAAAAAATATACATATATTTGGGTTGATGAAGCGGGCAATATTAGTTTCCCAACTTGATGTTCTCGCACCAAATTCGATGGAGAAATTGGGGATATATCGACTATATTACAATTATTTAACTCCATGTCGCTTCCACGATCAATTTACTACTACTACAGTAGAAGATAAATGTAGTTTTCACAAAGATGGTGATAGCTGCTTGAATTACTGCTCAGCGAAAAGGATTGGAGGGTATGTAACGAAGCGTTTAACTGAAACTGATGATAAACAGAAAGAAATAACTGCGGTGAATGATGTACAGTAGGTTTACTCTAAGCATGTAATGTGATGGGATAATATAATTGTTTTAATGTCAATAAAAATAATAAAAACATTAAAATCTATTTTTTTATATCTCAGTTTGACTGAAGGTGTAGGGCTTAAGTTTACACTCACAAACACACCGTACCTACCGGTAGCCGGCTGTTGTATCAGAGTTTAACTACCAGTAGCTGACTTTACACACATACAGACATATAGCAACAACGCTAAACTGTAGAATGGCAAAATGGCACCGACAGCAGCCGCAGAGCTTTAGCGTTACTTGCTAAATAATAAAATTAAATTAACTCGACATGAGGGTTCGTGAATGCAGCATTAGAGGAGCCCGCCTAACAATAGGCCTACTGGTACCGGCACTGTAGCACTCTTGTAACTGGATACTTGGATAGAGCAAAGACATGCAGGTTTCTTCGATTTAAGGATTAGGCTATTACACTTGAATGCTTCCAATTTTCTGTTTACAACTTTAATTGGTCTAATCTACATTACTGTCGCATAGGCAAGCCTATACAGCTATAGTTAACTTTATGCGGCCCCCTTTTTCGAATGTTGACCCAATATGGTTTACGGTTAACCTTTAGAACTTGCGGATAGGTAAGGTACACCTTCATTCGGTTAGGCATATAGGCCTAATGACTACTCCTCAACTGAAAGCTGACTAGCTCACGGACACAATAGGTGTGGTTAGGTACCAGTAGCGCTATTGGACCTATAAAATCCCCTCGCACTCTCTGTTACTAACTTTCAACATTCACTTTATGACAGTATGTTGTATGCTATACCGTTAACCTTTAGAACACACAGTCAGGAACCCCTTCATTCAACCAGTCAAGGCCCCACTCGCATACAATAGGTGTGGCTCGCGGTATACCTAACTAAGCCTATATAAAATCCGCCACATTCTCTGTTACTAACATTCACTCTATGTTGACGGGACTATATAAAACATAGTTAGTTTATTTATGTATTCGCTTTTTTTTAAATTAGATATAAAATAGGTTCGGCCTACTAAGTTTTATAAGCAACAACAACAACAACAACAACAACAACAACAGCAACAACAACAACAACAACAACAACAACACTAAATTTATTACCGTATTATACTTTTTATATACCTATATGAGGTTCCCTCAGAGGTGTTTCCTCCTTTACCAGTACCTGTAAATGGTTGTTTGAGGAGTTTATAGGCCTAACTTCTACCGGTCTTTGCTGTAAATGGTTGTTTGAGGAGTTTATAGGCCTAACCTCTACCGGTCTTTGCATCGGTAGATCGAAGCGAAGCGTATTATCAACATCATTCTCCCAATTCTCCGAATTTTCACTAGAGCGTGAGCTTCCCGATATTTGAGGTTGTATCCTTATATTGAGGGTGAAATCTTTAGAAATTTCAACCTTTGTTGGTACTACTAGGATCGGCATGCTGCATTGCAGCTGCATTTTTAAGAATGCTGTGCCGGCTTGTCAACAAAATTGCACCGCCACAACTCCCTATCACCCATGACATTTGCTAGATCATCCGCATCTTTAAGGCCAGTGTCCTTTAAGATGCGTCTCAAGAATGTCATGGGCTGTCCACCATGCTTATTCACTCCATGAGGCTGCCAAAGTACAAGATTATGCACTGGCTGGTCCTCACGGCGAAAGCAATGTCCTGCAAAGCGGAGGCGATTTTGTTCTAGTGTCAACCTTTGTTGGTGATAAAGGTAGACCTACTCCATATTCTACCGAAGTAAACCCGATCTCAAATTTTTGGTTCATATAACGCAACTCCATCTCAGCAATATTGGATGCTGAGAGATATGTTTCGTCGCTTGATTGCAAATCAATTTTGATACAACTTTTCAACCCTTGGTTATTAAAAAAGGCGAATGTCATCTTCGAGGTAAGTTGTCGTCGTCGTAACTACCGGTAAGAATATCTTTAAATTGAATAGGCCTACTGGTATTTTTTTCTTCTTTTGTTTAACAAAATTATAGTTCACTGTTAGAAAAATTGAGTTTATATATATTTTTGTAGAGGGTCGCAGATGTTTACATTACAAAATTCTCATAGTTAACAAAATGCATAACATAAACCTTTCCCATGCGGATTAGCGATATATGCTCTGTTCATTGTTCTATTCTGAATGTAGGGAGATGCATAGCTGATGTTTTAATGATATGTACCGGTATACAGACTAGTAACAGATAGGAGGGCATCGTCTTTGACTATGAATACCAGCACATAGTCATAATCTTTTCTCACTGAGCTTAGCGTTGCCGGCCGCACACACGCACACTCATAAGTAACAGATGCGCTATTGTAGCTCACTCGTGAGCAGCGATGCTTAGTTAGCTATCTAGCTAGCTACGGCCGCTGAGTAAACTATGCCTACTCGAGTGTTACAAGCAATCGCTCTACTGAAGTTAGTTAGTTAATTTCCCCCAACTAGTTGTTGATTTTAAAAAAAATATTCATAAATTTTTTTCCAGCCAAATTTAATATATATTTTACAGTAAAAATCTCCACCACCAAACAGCAACAACAACAACAACAATAAATTTCACTCGCACTAATTATATTTTACATCAAAAACCCTCACACCAAACAATAATAAATTATTAACCAGTTTGTTGAATATAGGATAATATATATGAAATTTAAACGGGGAACACATTAATGTACATTTACCAGTGTAGAAGCAGCAAACAACAACAATATTATTTATTCTGACTTTACAGTTATTGAATATTTCAGGCTCGTATGAAATTTCTAGTTTAACATTATCAAATATAACATAAAACCCGATATTGTTTATAAGTAACCTATAAATTACAGTATCGATACTAAAAATATAAGTACACAAATTGATTGATTTAAAAATCAAATTAATGTTTGTTTTTTCGAATATATGCTTTTTCACTTTATTAAAATTATATTTTCTACCGAGAATTGTTATTTGTCCATTTGTAAACATTAATATGGTTGCACCAAATACCTTATATATAAACTGATTAGGTTTGAGTACAATTTTACCATTCAATTGATTTTTTAATTCTTTTAAATTAAGTCCATAAATGATCTGCTTACAACTTATATTTTTATTTACTATTTGATAATTCATCATCAACACCATCATCTTTTGGTTCTTCATAAATTGGTATATTTGATATTTTTATAGGTTTTTTGAGGTTTGTTTTATAGTGCCCCCAAGGAAGTGATTGATTTTTATTAACCCAATAAAGTTTATCATCAAAGCTACTGAGTGCAAATTTATTTTGCTTTAAGGTATAAATACGATGTAATTTAGATTGAAATCTGTGTATGTTTTTTTTTATTTCTTCATTTGAGTTATATGCTTTTAAATATTCTTCATGTGTAATATTCGTTTCCACAACAGCTCTTGTAATACCTTTTGCTCTACGAATATTTTTGTTATTCCATTCCAAAATTGAATATAATTTTGGTCTTAAAAATACTGCTTGTTTAATTTCACGTGAAGCTAGTTCATCTTTACAGTAATAAAGTCTCGATTTATTTTTATCACTGTAGAGAGGGTGATCCTTAGGGTAATTGGATGTATCTAAAATATTATTTTTAATTAATGCTTTTAAAAAATTATTCTGCGATGTATTATAGTAACATCCTATTAAAGAGTCCGTATCTGATGCAGCAATTTCAATACGGCAGTTTAATTCTTTCTTAATAGGTAGCAATTTATTGTAAAACAGCTCATACATATCCAATTTTGCCAAGTCCAACACAGTGCTACCAAAAAATATAGGCTTATCGAGAGTTACAGAGTCTTTCACTAATAAATGTCCCGATAATGTATTATTGTATATTATAAATTGTTCGTGATTAATACGATTCACCAATTGGTCGCATTTATCATTGCTATTTGCGATACGAAAGTTACATCGATCTCTTATCTTTTCTATTGATTTGCCAAATAACGAATTATTGAGCAATTTCGCGACAGCTGTTTCAATGTAACTTTTTGCTAATCGCCTTTGATTAATATTAAAATCGATGTAATTTTTAAATACAAATTCTTGTTGAAAAGAATATAATTTATGTAGTTTAGTAACAATTAATCCATGTTTTATATAAAATTTTAACAGTTTCAAATGTAAATGATAAAACTCTTTATCAAATTGCGTCAGCAAGAGTTTTGCTGTAGGCATCCTATATTTACGGGCGGTACTTCTTTGTATCGATAAGTTATTAAATTGTTCCCTCATATAAGGCGAAAGCATTGATTCATTTATACTTAAATGCTCTGGAGCTAACGGTAATTGTAATGTTTGATCGTGAATAGCTTTGGGATAATTTAAATCACATATTAAAAAATATCCAGTAGATCCATCAATGTCTAAATCTACCAAGTACTCGATTAGGTTTTCTGGAATTGCATTCTCTAAGTGTTTAATACTTACTTCTTTGAATTGTGAGGTGGGTAGTTTTTTACTTAAATTCCCAGAATATAAAGAGTTGAAATCAATATTAAAAATATGGCATTCTTCCTTAGTAGAATCATATGTACTTGTTCCTGGTATATTTGATTCTATATAATGCTTTCGACAAAATGAAACACCACCCCTAATTGATTTTTCAAAATCTCTATATGTCTGATAATCCTTTATTAATTCTATTTTACATTTATTATATTTTAGTGCGCAATCATAGGTAAATTACGCGATACTACAGTAAAAAACCGCTTCTAAATTGTAATTTTGTTTACAAACATTCCTAAAATTCTCAAATATATCAGCAAGCAAACAAACATCGAGTTTTAAATAGGCTAAAAGATAATCTTTGAGATTCACACAGTCGAATTGTACCCATGATAATTCCGCAAACCTATAATCTTCAATTGTGCATGTTTTTTGACTTAAGTTACTAAAAAAATTATTTATAGACGGCAAACCAGTATCATTAAATTTATTTATATCTGTCAAGTACTCGTATGGAAATACTCCTTTCCGTTTAATTGTTAAGTTATTCAAGTTTGGATAAAAATATTTCATTTCTTGTAGAGTAATAGGTAAAATTGAGCTTATATCATGACTCGCTACATCCTTTGTTGAATACTCAAATAAATTACTTAAAGAAAAGCTTAAAAATTGATATGTGTCTAAGAAACGTAACTCAATTTTCTTAGAAGTGTTTTGAATTGGGATAAATGCACTCAGTGAAATATATCGTTCTGTATTTCTCGGTATAACCTTTATATCCCAATCTGTGTATTTCTTATCTCTAAATCCGGTTTGTAATATACAATGTATATCGTACTTGTTGGAATTGTGTCCGCAAAGTACATACAGGTATCGTTTCAATGATAAACTTCGGTTACAACTATTACAGGTTGCTGCAATATATTTACCTGTAATATGTGAATGATGTCTGTTTTTCCCTACATTATTATTTAAAGTAACATTACAATAGAAACAAAATTTTGCTTGTTCAAAATTTACAAAATCAATATTAGTAAATGACATAGTTTTATGAGTGTATATTTCTGACCAACAACATAATTCAGTTAAATCAGTATATAATGAATCTAAGAAATCTTGAATACAATTATTATTATTTGACTTTACGAATGTTTTCAAATGACATTTTGGAGCATCAAGTAATTCACTATTGGGAACAATTAAATAACTCACAGCATACGGTATATGCTCCTGTATAATTTGATTATTAACTGAAGGTTGTAAGATACATTCTATATCAATGTAGGTGACAAACAATGGGGATAAGGTTCTATCTAAATTTGTAAAACTAATGTGTGTTCTTTTTTTATTAGGTAGTTTCTCTCGTTGACTTCTTCCTTGGTAGCAGGAGAGACGGTGTCGATGAAGAACTTCCGCTCGAAAAAAATGAGTCAAACACCTTTCACAATATTTCCTATTGCTGATATGAAGAGCTCTCGTATTCAGCAATCGATTCAAGTTAGTTATGCAAACATAATGATTCAGTTTAGATACATTGTTATTTTTTACTACAAGTAATATATTTAATAACTGTTTATCAGGTGTAATTTTACTAAACGGAGGTTGTCTTAATATAGATACAGGGGTGTGTTTGTTGTCGTTATTCCAACATAGTAAATTAATTATATATTTTGAATTTTGTTTTTCAAAAAGTTTAATCGCTAACTGCCACTCTGTTGGATAATCATTTTTTCCGTTGTCAAAAATGAAATGACTCATATAATTTTTGTACGATGAAGTAAGCTGTTTGTTGTTTTTCACTTTGCTACCAAATTTTGCGGTTATAATAGCCCATTTGAAACAGTCATTATCAACCGATTGTACATTTATAACACATAGTTTACTCGATAGAACCTTAGGTAATTCCATATATCCATGCCCCTTATATAGTAACGACCTACACTTAGATTCAGCTAATTTAATTTCAACCCTTAATAAAGATTTAATACGCCACCCTGAACCACGTGTGTTAAAGATGGCTATTTTTTGTAATATATTTTCCAGCACATACTCAAACCATGTGTCAAAACTTTGTGATGAATCTACAGTATTAATAGCACCACCGGAAGAATTAAAATAAAAGGTTTCCAATTGCTCACCTTCTGAAAAATGTGATCTGTACATTAATACATTTAGACCTAACCACAGTCTAAGAACATTCATTTCTTTCAATCTATCTAATATTAACTGAAGAATATTACCTCGAATTTGCATTACTGCTGTTTCTACATCGGGATAATCTCTAGAAGTTGGGAGGTCGTGGACATAAATTTCAAGACGATTATCGTGAGCTTCTTGTTCCCGCGTAAAAATTGTTGCGCATGTACCAAGAGCCACCCTTAATTTTTTTCTAGATAATATATTTTTTTTATGTTGCGGAGATTTACGCTTTCTTGTGTAGTAACATTTCAAGTGACAGTCGTGTCGTAAATAATTCTCACATGTATACTCTTTATTACAGGTAGAACAAGTCAATTGATAGGTACGGAACTCCATTTCTTTATAACCAGTAGTTGATTCATGTCGTTTACAAATTTCGCTGGATGAAGTCACGACATGACACTTAAAACAAGAATAACTTTCAAAATGTGACCGTAGGTGGCGTAAATAATTATGTCTAGTTACATTCATATGACAGAATGAACAACATATTGTTATTTTATCCATGCTGAAGTTTGTTTAGATAAATAATAATAATAATAATAAAATATCTCCAAAGATTAAAATAAAATGAAATGAAATGATATTGACTATATCTAAACATTTATATGCTAGCGAGTGAAATAATTTTAAACCAATCACCAAACATCAATCGCCTATGGGTATTGGAAACCTCAAAGAGTTTAACTTATGATCAGGTTTACATGTTAGGATAATAATCTGGTTTCCATGGAGAATTAGTAACTAGATCTACTGGAGCTGGGTTAACAGCAACTTTCTGTTTCTTTGCAGGTGATTCGTTGGTAAATTTACTCGATGATCTTGGCTTCCGAGGTAATATTTCAGGAAAGACCTGTTGCGGTTGAGAGCAACTCTCTTCAACATCCGGATTAGGTGATGTGATCTCTACGATACTACGAATGCTTTAGGTTTATCCAAAAGGACAAAACCGTCTACATTGGCTTCAATAAGAGAAACGCCATCCATAGCCTCTTTGAGAAAACTAATATGGGCTTTATCATTCAAGTAATGCAACTCAATAGAATTTCCGCCGGCTCCTACTTCAGTAGAATTATCGGTGTTGGTGATAATAATTTTTTTATTATTGGTTTTAATCATTTTGAGACGGTCTGATAATTGAATGATATTTTTATCAAAAAGATGCTTGTCTGGTTCATCAATTTGAGTGTCCCACTCTCGCAACAAAACGGTTAGTTCCTGATTTGACAAATTGAAACCCGTATAATAGTTAAAACCAACACTGTTACAAATCCAATAAACTCTGGATTTGATAATTCAATGTAGAATTGATCTCTAATAATCTCTAGCGGTGGAGAGAGAAATTGCAATAATTTCCCTCTGTATTGAATTAGAACTTCAGTAAAAGCTTTGTTGAGGACTTTACATTTGCCTTGTTTCTGAACGTAAACATCACCCGATGTGGGGTTGATAGAAATATTCAAATTTCCCCGTGCAAAACGAAGAGTGGGATATATCCTACCTGGTATAATTGCTGGTCTGGATTGATGTTGGTTGTTGGTTGTTGTTTCTAGAATGTCTAGCAAATAGCGGGTATCTTGATGGGAAAAACAAATTGATTCGTTGTCCTCCTGAGATTCCACAATAAAATACTTGCTGTGAACGGCGGTACAAGTATATTTATTGTAAGTAAATTTCCAGCTATTTGTTGCTCCGGTTTTTTGCGTTAAGGCCATAATAATAAATACGAAAAATATTACAAGTGATAAATTTTAAACCGTATCGCTGTAATAAATTGACACCATATTTCTCACTCTAAAATTACGTTTGGATGTAAGGGAGAATTTATAGTATCGATGAATATCATGATTTATATGTTTCACCAATGATCACATTTTCTTTGGTATTCATGATACGGAAATTGCATCGGTCCTGTATTTTCTCTATCGTTTTACCAAAGAAAAATGTGATCAATTGGTGAAACGTATAAATCATGATATTCATCGATACTAAAAATTCTCCCACACATCCAAACGAGATTTCCTTTGAGTTACATAATTACGTTTAGAAACCCAATGTGGGAATCAGTATCATTTATTCGAGTGTTTCCGACCAATGAATATACAACGAGTAAGATAATGTAGAAATTATTAAGGAAATAACACAATTTCAGAGTGAGAACAAAAAATTAGATATGGTATCAATATATTACCATGAAGATTACAAGTGATGAATTTTAACAAAAACATTCAGTTATATATAAATTTTGATACGTGTGGATGTGGCATAATCAACGTAGAAGAGATGGGGTGTGGCATAATCGACGAATGAGAAAAGAGATGGGTTGCAATGTGGATGAATGGTTGCGTGGATAGGAAATACGTGAAAGAATATGAATCATTGGGTTGTGCGTAATAATAATCAATAATTATAATAAAAACGCACAGTATAATGTTAGTAGTAGCCTTTCAATATGGCACAGATGCTGAGGGATCGGTTAGGATGAGTAACTACTATGGAAATGCTCGTATACGTGTAGTTGACGCGTGGCGGAATTTCATGTATCATACTGGTTGGTTGGTTTGGCGACAGCAGTCGTGGAGTTGGCAATCGATATAATATAATATATGCGTGATGCGTGTAGATGGCCACGTCGTCACCATATACAGTATACAGTGGTGGTGGTAACGTGGCGAAAAGGTGAATAACCGTAGGGTTAGTCAATCAGACGAGTAAGGCGGGCATCGCGAGGTTAGGCTACACTACGATTGGTTGATGGCAACTGCCGATGGTGACATATGGCGCGCGCATCGAAATTTGGCATTTTTAATAGCCCTCCGAGTGGTATGCCCATAGCCCAAGCTAGGGAGGACTTACGACAAGGACCATTCTTCTTCTACTACTGGCATAGCATTCTTAATATATATATGTAATATATATATAATGCAACTGCAATGCAGCATGCCTATCGTAATAGCAGTAATAGTAGTACTGTAGTGGCTCCGCCACTGGTTACTGAAATACTTTAAGGTACCTTTGGGGTAATTTATTGAATAAGATCAACAACTGGCAAATAAACCGTATTGTTTAAGAGCAATATAATAGTGTAATTTTCAGCATGTGTTGTCATTTTTGTCTCACATTACTTCTTATTTGTCGACATAATATTATAATATTAATTAAGAATCCAAAGTTATTTTCATTTAATTTTTGTTACAGGGTTTAACTAATTTGAAAGCTCACCAACCCATGGTGTGGTGTGGGTTGCAATGGTACAGTATGTTCTAGGATAACGAAAAAATGAAGAAAGCTGCTGAGCTTAAGATTTAAGAAGACGGTTGAACCGAGCCCGAATTTCACGTCAGGCAAACGAGACTTACCGCTTCGCCGGTACTTCACTTTCCGTTCACTAGTACCCAAGGTATGGTCCATGGTAATTTCCTGCACATTTAAGGCCCGTGTTCTTACCTTGAATCAATCCTCGCACCCACGCGTCCACGCGCCTTTCACGATTTCAGGTACTCCTACACTGCTCGCTTCCTCTCCACTCCGATTTTCGCGTTTTTAGAATATTCGGAGACGGTTCTATTTAAACACTTATTACACCATTATTGCATTATTATCCATTATTGCACCAAATCTCTGGACGGCACATTCAAAAGAATGCTACGCCGGGTTCATTGTGTCAAGTTCAATGGACACATCTCCAACCAGACACTATATAACATTGGAGGTGTCTCATTGGTTCCTCCAAGCTTGACACTAGAACAAAATCGCCTCCGCTTTGCAGGACATTGCTTTCGCCGTGAGGACCAGCCAGTGCATAATCTTGTACTTTGGCAGCCTCATGGAGTGAATAAGCATGGTGGACAGCTCATGACTTTCTTGAGACGCATCTTAAAGGACACTGGCCTTGAAGATGCGGATGATCTAGCAAATGTCATGGGTGATAGGGAGTTGTGGCGGTGCAATTTTGTCGATAAGCCGGCACAGCATTCTTAAAAATGCAACTGCAATGCAGCATGCCGATCCTAGCAGTAGTAGTAGTATTGCATTATTATTACACACCATTATTATCACCATTATTATTAATAACTAGAAAAGTCAGCAAGCTGGCTATAAGAAGACCGCCCATAGACAAACGTAGTGTAGTTGGTTCCCTCCCCATTGAACAGCTTTGTTTACAGTTTGAGAGAGTAGGACTAATCACAGCCACTAAATGTCATTAGGAACCACCCTTTCAATCAGCTGGCCCACCACCTAACATAGCAGTGTTCACCAGTGAGTAGTATATATAGATATTCACATAGGATTCACTGGGAATAGATATTCAGCTGACGGGGTAATACACTATAAACTAACAGTTGTTGATGTTTGATTACTGTCTGTGATAGCGTGAGTGAGTAAACACAACCTTATTAAAACCTGGTAAGTAATGCAGTTTGGGCGTATCCGCACCAGTTGGTGTTTCTATCCTGTAGGCGTATTATACATTTAGAAGGTAACTAAATTTATTATTTGGCTCTATTCGTTGTTATTTATCTGGTTGTGCATTATGGGCATTTTTTTATAAATATTCGGTAATCTTACATCTTGTAAACATGCTTGATAATTAAATTATTAGCTTCATATTATATTTTTGTTTGTGGTAGCATAGTTTCATTTTTTTATTATGTGGGACAAGCCACAATGTCAGCTAGCCTCACTCCTTACTAGTTTAGACAATTATTTAGTTTACTGACATATGTAGTTCATTTGTAATATTCTTGGCTAGGATTCTTCCCCCGGGCTCCTTCCTTCCAGCTTGCTGTTTTCTAGTTCTGTAAGGGTCTAGAATAAAAGCATAGGTTCTAGAACTTATTAAAGTAGCTAAGTATGTTCCAGGTACGATACCTCCACCTGTTACATACTGTATTTCCCATTGGGGTGTCGTTTCAACCTATGGAAGTATTTCTGGGCTTCTATAATTGGATGTTCCTTAATTAATTTAATTTAATTAACTTAATTAATATATTTGATCGCATAAGAAATAATGCCGGTAACTATATTTGTTGTACGGTAAATAAAAGATGCTTTATTCACCGTTCGTCCCGAAATCTGTTATTTACAGACCGAGCGCAGCGAGGGAGGTAAATAAGTCACATTTAGGGTCGTAAAGGTAAATAATGTATTTATATTTATAATATGTAAATTAAAAGATAAGTTACATAATTACAATAATTTTAATGTTAAAATCATCCTAATTATTACCGTAATGTATTATTATATTATTATTATAATTATTAAAATATACTATTCTTTAATAAGTAATTAAACATTGCACCAGTCGCACCGCAGTTATTCTTTGTCCATATTGTTATCTAATGATGCCAATAATGAAAAGGTGACATTGCTCGGATTCCAAATTTGTAAATAAGAAAATAACTATTAATGTTGATTGACGAAGAGCAATAATCCCTATTTACCAATGTAAATAATGCAAATCTTAATTAACGCTATCCCATTGATTGACTGAGCGGCAAATAATGTCAATTTTTAACATTAATGTTATGTTTATTGTTCGTGGTTAGAAAATATATATTCTGTCGCATCGGGTCAGAGGGTTTGCGTTTGCGATGGTGTAGTGTTTACGGTCATTTTGAGTCATTAACTCCTGCAGTTACTGAGTTAGACTCAGACTGCCAGAGACGTAGTGACATACAGACCACTGGACCCAGGACCAGACATATTCGTGTAGGCCCCCTATTCCAGTATTGACCGGTATCATCTGAATCTACAGATCTATAATCCAGTAATCTGTCAGTACAGTGCAGCAGTCCAGTTAGTACTGTAGTACTGCAGTACAGTCAGGAACACTGGTCACAATACAGCAATATGTCTAATTTACAGCCAGAATGTGACCGCGGAAAACGCTCTCAGAGTGAAATTTCCCCATAGAAAACAATGCTAAATTTCATTTGAAAACCGGCAGTGAAATTTTAACATTGGCATTCTAAAAATTATGCCATTAGAATCGCCATAAAATTCTGTAGGCCTATAAATTAATTTGAGAATTAGAATCTCATCGTTGGGATAACTAGGCTATCATAATATTAAAAATAAAAATGTGCTCAGCTTCTGGGTGTACTAGTGGAGTTACAGCCAAAATATGTCCGGAAATATAATCGCAGCCTATGAAGGACAAATAGTGGCTGCACGGACACTTTCTGGCTGTAAATATGTGGACAATTTTTGGCTGAGCTTCAGCCAGAAAGTGACCAGTGTTCCTAACTGCAGTAGGCCTAGCCTTAATTATGGATAGCTTGACTGCGGTCGAGGACGAGGTACAGAAAGTAATGACTCGTTTCGAATCGGTTTCCAGCAACTCGCTGAGTTCGACGGAACAACTGATTGCCCAGCTGTCGGGAATCCGGGAGGAGATATCCTCCGACCCAACCGGACAGCTTTCCGCCCAACACAGAGTCGCTCTAACCGACAGCGTGAAACGAATCCGTTCCGCCCTCAGTAGGAACTCATCGGAACACAAGGAACTCCACTCCTGTGTCTCTCGTGTCGGACGTGTCATCGACAAGAACTTCCGACAGGATGTGAGCAGCTGCGCTGTCGAAGGTTGCTTCTCGTTGGAGTCCAAACAGAAACTCCTCCACGAAGTCATTACGGAGCACTTCCTTCGTAGGGGGTTGATGGAGGTAGGTAACTGCTGAACTGTGCTGAACTGGGTAAAGTAAAGGTTGAAGGTAGTCCGTAGAGCTGTAGAGGGCGCGATGGCTGGGGGATGTATGTGTATGGTAAACATAGCTCTGTAGCTGTAGCCTGGTAGACTGCAAGACTGGATTGTAGTATGCCTGTATGCGTTATAGGTGAAAGGAGACAGAAATTGAAGGGTGGATGATTTACCGGTAATGTAGGAAAGTACAATGTCAGGGTTATTACGTACCGGTATAATAATTAATCCAGCCATCTAAGCAAAAGGAGCGGTGCCGTAACAAAAACGAGGCCTGTAATTCTAAATTTATCCGAACCGAATGTTTTTGTTTATACATTGTCTCGCTACTAATACCCGAATACCCAAAAAAGTCTAAAAATAAATACTTTCAATTTCACGTTTATTGCTGTTGTTTTACCCAAATTTGGTGCAGATTGACTGAACTATGTACTTCTACATAGTTACCAATTTAATTTCTAGGGCATCATAAATTAGTCTTATCATTTTATTATAATTTGGCTTTTTATTATTATTATTATTACACTCAGTTTAATTTAAAATATGTAAATTTAAATAACAGATTTTAATATTACACTTACTTATTCGTGGATAAAATATCATTTGATGGTCGCAGGCAGCAATAATGCATAAGTAGATAGTAAGGTAATAAAATCAACATCAACATACAGTAGATAATTATATAAAATCGTGAATGCACATACAATAGGTAAGAATATCAAGCGTAAAAAATAAACACATTAATAAAATCGTAAATCACATGAAAAAAGCAGTTTCTAAAAATCTATTGAAATGGTAAAGGATCGACATTATTTAGGTTATCAGTAAAACTAATAAGGTTATTGGAGTTAACAATTTCTGTAGGTTATGAGTTCCAATAATGCAAGCTTTTTAACACAAGTTCTCGACTAAACGATGGAATGTAATCCAGCCCAACTGATTTGACAACCACAAAAACCCTGTTTCTAAAAAAATTAGGCCTAATGCGCTATTTAAACTAAAACAAATAAATAAATTAAACTTAAAAATCAATTCTGCAATCCCGATTTTATTACCGGCATGTAAAATATCTTAGCCAACAATTTCGTGGAAATTATTCAATTTATTTGCAGTGATTTATATAATTTTCTTTAAAATATCCCCTTTATTGTCCGCAAAAGTGCGGACATTAAAGTAATTATCCAATCAATCTTCCAATAGTGCGGATAATAAAATATTTATCCAATCACCGATCTAGAAGTTTATTATGTTGATTTCGCATTATTTATTCTAGATCAGTATAATTACGTTGGTAATTATTAATATATTTAGCATTGAAATGGTTAGTAGTAGGATTTTTTGATCCAGTACCTAGTTTAATTGACTTTTTGGTTTGATTATTTTATTAAGTTTTATATAAGTTTGATTTGATACCACTCACAAAGTATAGCTAGTATATAGTAGCTAGTATAATTATTTAAGTACACATATTTGACATATTACACATTGGTGCAGAATTTACATCAAATTTGCGATAACTTTGTTACGTTAAATTTCTAGTTTAAAGTGACTATTTTAATGATATTTTGCATTTACAAAAAAAATATTTATAGGGAAAAAAAGTAGAACTTTTTTTCACTATTCTCGAGGCATTCAATTTACCGAGCAAAAGCGAGGTTTATAAGGGTCAATAAAATATTTCATTCTTAAATTGTTACTTTTTCGCTCGAATATACCCCAAAATCGGGAGAAAAAGTTTCACTTTTTTTCCCTAGGGAAAAAAAGTAACCCATAGGATTACATTGATTCTACTTTTTTTCCCGGCGAAAATAGTAAAGTAAAATATGTTTGGTGGAATTTCTTAAATATTATTACATATATTGAAAGAGCATCGACGTAGAAAAGGTTTGCAAGTAATTTGAGCAAAATCCATTCACACACTCAAAAGTTATTGCACGGACTCAATATCCAATATTGGTTTATGTAGTTAAGCGGCTCTCTAGTTACGTAGTAAATATTCGAGAACACTAAATTATTTTAACATTCAGTAATGCAACATCGAAAGTTGAAGAGTACAATCCATTATTGAACTCGCAGTAACTATGGAAGCAATGTAGTAAAATACTACAGTTCAATTTATTTTGTAACACTACTTCACTGTAGTATATTGCTATGTTTTATTAAAGAATCTAGCCACAAAAAAGTACCAATTTAAGAATAAAATTACGTATTACATGGGAAAAAAACGTAGAACATTTCTTTTCAATATTCTCTCGGCCCTTTATTAACCTCGCTATCGCTCGGTAAATAAAATACCTCGAGAATAATGAAAAGAAGTTCTACTTTTTCTCCCATGTAATAAATAATTATAAAAAAACGATATACGTTTTTTTCCCATGTAATACGTAATTTTATTCTTAAATTGGTACTTTTTTGTTGTTCAATACTTTAATAATAGATACACCGATATAGAGTTACAAAATAAATTGAACTGTAGTATTTTACTATATTGCTTCCATAGTTACTAATGCTGCCTTAGTCAATGTTAAATAATTTAGTGTTCTAGAATATTTATTACCTAACTAGAGAGCCGATTAACTACATAAACCAATATTGGATATTGAGTTCCGTTTTGGAGTTCGCCTTGCAGACACTAAAGTTGCAATAACTTCTGAGTGTGTGAATGGATTTTGCTCTACTTTTCCACTTTGATGCAATTTCAACAGATGCAATAAAATTTAAGAATTTCCACCAAAAATATTTTATTTTACTTTTTCGCCGGTTAAAAAAGTAAAATCAATGCAATCCTATTGTAGGTAAATCTTTTCCCTTGGGAAAAAATGTTCTCCTTTTTCACTCCCGATTTGGGGGTATATTCAGGCGAAAAAGTAACAATTTAAGAATAAAGTATTTAGTTGTCCTCTTTAAATCCGCATAGCAAATTGATTTACTATTCCTTCTAAATGCGGATTATAAAGTCGGATAAAAAATTTATAATGTTACAAGTTTTCTTTTTGTGATTATTTTGCATCAGATACCTGCAGTACTTGCAGTACTGCAGTACTTATATCGGCCAAATTTTGATACATTTCAAAATTATAAAATTCTACTTCTAGTTACCGAGTTATATCAATTGACAGGCCGGGATGAATCGCAACTCATTGTACAAGTTTTTCTTAAACATCACTAATTTGCGACTTTTCTTTCCTAAATGTCCTTTTTGTAGAGTGGTTTGTATTATGGCTTATGCAAATTTACGTATAATTTTTTGAATAAATATGTGTTCGCAAAATTAATTTTTCGACTTTTTGGTGGCATTGGCAAGAGAGTGTTTTGGATTGATTGCCAATAACTTTTGGGTATTATGCTATATACAGTAGACTCGACTCAATTATAAGTTTTTGGGAGCATTTTAATAAAAAAAATTAGGATTTTAACAGTGAGTTTAACTATGGTATACTCTTTTAACCTGTTTTCGCCAGCCGCATTGCACATTGGCCTTATACTCCCTACTCTTTTAACCTTATTTCCCTGCCGTATTAACCTTGCTTATTGCCCACCGTATTAACTTAGTTTCCCTACTGTTTTAACTTTATTTCTCTGCTGAATTATCTTTATTCCCACATTAACCTTATTTTCCTTTATTACCAATTACATTAACTTTATGTTGTTTTAGGTGGCGGAATCGCTGGTTGCCGAGTCAAATATAAACCTATCGGAGGATGAGAAACAACCGTTCCTCGAGATAAACTGCATCGTATTGTCATTGCGGAACGGGGAACTGGAACCTGCGTTGCGTTGGACCGAGTCCCACCGCGAGGCGTTACTCGAACTCGGAAGTTCTCTCGAGTTTAAACTCTACCGACTCCGATTCATCGAGCTGCTCGTCGCCGGATCCGTCGCTCCGATCGAGTTGATCCGGGCCGCTCGCGAGTTCCAACGCTTCGCCGAGCGCCACTCGGACGACATCCGCTCGCTGATGGGCTGTCTGCTGCACGTAGGGGACGTAGAGAGTCTGCGGCGTCGGTACCGGATCGACGTGTCCGCCGCTTGGCGGGACGTTACGTCCCGGTTCGAGCGGGACGCCTGCTCCCTCCTCGGTCTCCCCTCCGACTCGCCCCTCTCCGTCGCAATCTCCGCCGGTTGCGTCGCCCTCCCCGCGCTGCTGAACATCCACTCCGTGATGCAACAACGGCAGGTCGCCGGTATGCTGCCGTCCCACGAACTCCCCATAGAGGTGGATCTGGGCGCCGCCCATCGGTTCCACTCAGTGTTCGCCTGTCCCATTCTCAGACAACAGGTCTCCGACTCCAACCCGCCAATGAGACTCGTCTGTGGTCACGTGATCTCACGAGACTCACTCAATAAACTTATAAACGGTAATAAATCCCGGATTAAGTGCCCTTACTGTCCCGTGGAACAGGCGGTAGGCGATGCAAAGCAAATATACTTTTGGTGAATTTATTTTAACTAACTTTTATAGAAGTATTTATTTATCTTATATTGTAATTATGTATCTTGAATGCCTGTAATATATTTCGTGAATGGCACTCTTACGTGTCGTGTAGGTAATAAAAATAAGCGGGATATATAATGGAGCCGTTAAACAATTTCTGAACAATTACTAGACCTTAGCATTATTGTATCAATTAAGGGAGAGTAACAGGTTAGAGAGGCAGGCTTATCAAACCAAAACAATAAACGAGAGGTAATATCACGCATTACAGTGGCGGCGGAGGGATATCCGAACCAAAACAATAAACGACAGTAATTGCTCGTTCCTATCCATCTTGTTGCTAAAAAACATATTTCAGGTACTGGCTCAGATAGATTTATAGTACAAACTTTATAGGAACTGGCTCAGATAGATTTATAGTACAAACTTTATAGGAACTGGCTCAGATAGATTTATAGTACAAACTTTATAGGAACTGGCTCAGATAGATTTATAGTACAAACTTTATAGGAACTGGCTCAGATAGATTTATAGTACAAACTTTATAGGAACTGGCTCAGATAGATTTATAGTACAAACTTTATAGGAACTGGCTCAGATAGATTTATAGTACAAACTTTATAGGAACTGGCTCAGATAGATTTATAGTACAAACTTTATAGGAACTGGCTCAGATAGATTTATAGTACAAACTTTATAGGAACTGGCTCAGATAGATTTATAGTACAAACTTTATAGGAACTGGCTCAGATAGATTTATAGTACAAACTTTATACGAACTGGCTCAGATAGATTTATAGTACAAACTTTATAGGAACTGGCTCAGATAGATTTATAGTACAAACTTTATAGGAACTGGCTCAGATAGATTTATAGTACAAACTTTATAGGTACTGGCTCAGATAGATTTATAGTACAAACTTTATAGGAACTGGCTCAGATAGATTTATAGTACAAACTTTATAGGTACTGGCTCAGATAGATTTATAATACAAACTTTATAGGAACTGGCTCAGATAGATTTATAGTACCAACTTTATAGGAACTGGCTCAGATAGATTTATAGTACAAACTTTATAGGTACTGGCTCAGATAGATTTATAGTACAAACTTTATAGGAACTGGCTCAGATAGATTTATAGTACAAACTTTATAGGTACTGGCTCAGATAGATTTATAGTACAAACTTTATAGGAACTGGCTCAGATAGATTTATAGTACAAACTTTATACGAACTGGCTCAGATAGATTTATAATACAAACTTTATAGGAACTGGCTCAGATAGATTTATAGTACCAACTTTATAGGAACTGGCTCAGATAGATTTATAGTACAAACTTTATAGGAACTGGCTCAGATAGATTTATAGTACAAACTTTATAGTAACTGGCTCAGATAGATTTATAGTACAAACTTTATAGGAACTGGCTCAGATAGATTTATAGTACAAACTTTATAGGAACTGGCTCAGATAGATTTATAGTACAAACTTTATAGGAACTGGCTCAGATAGATTTATAGTACAAACTTTATAGGAACTGGCTCAGATAGATTTATAGTACAAACTTTATAGGAACTGGCTCAGATAGATTTATAGTACAAACTTTATAGGAACTGGCTCAGATAGATTTATAGTACAAACTTTATACGAACTGGCTCAGATAGATTTATAGTACAAACTTTATAGGAACTGGCTCAGATAGATTTATAGTACAAACTTTATAGGAACTGGCTCAGATAGATTTATAGTACAAACTTTATAGGTACTGGCTCAGATAGATTTATAGTACAAACTTTATAGGAACTGGCTCAGATAGATTTATAGTACAAACTTTATAGGTACTGGCTCAGATAGATTTATAATACAAACTTTATAGGAACTGGCTCAGATAGATTTATAGTACCAACTTTATAGGAACTGGCTCAGATAGATTTATAGTACAAACTTTATAGGTACTGGCTCAGATAGATTTATAGTACAAACTTTATAGGAACTGGCTCAGATAGATTTATAGTACAAACTTTATAGGAACTGGCTCAGATAGATTTATAGTACAAACTTTATAGGAACTGGCTCAGATAGATTTATAGTACAAACTTTATAGGTACTGGCTCAGATAGATTTATAGTACAAACTTTATAGGAACTGGCTCAGATAGATTTATAGTACAAACTTTATAGGTACTGGCTCAGATAGATTTATAGTACAAACTTTATAGGAACTGGCTCAGATAGATTTATAGTACAAACTTTATACGAACTGGCTCAGATAGATTTATAATACAAACTTTATAGGAACTGGCTCAGATAGATTTATAGTACAAACTTTATAGGTACTGGCTCAGATAGATTTATAGTACAAACTTTATAGGAACTGGCTCAGATAGATTTATAGTACAAACTTTATAGGTACTGGCTCAGATAGATTTATAATACAAACTTTATAGGAACTGGCTCAGATAGATTTATAGTACCAACTTTATAGGAACTGGCTCAGATAGATTTATAGTACAAACTTTATAGGTACTGGCTCAGATAGATTTATAGTACAAACTTTATAGGTACTGGCTCAGATAGATTTATAGTACAAACTTTATAGGTACTGGCTCAGATAGATTTATAGTACAAACTTTATAGGAACTGGCTCAGATAGATTTATAGTACAAACTTTATAGGAACTGGCTCAGATAGATTTATAGTACAAACTTTATAGGAACTGGCTCAGATAGATTTATAGTACAAACTTTATAGGTACTGGCTCAGATAGATTTATAGTACAAACTTTATAGGAACTGGCTCAGATAGATTTATAGTACAAACTTTATAGGTACTGGCTCAGATAGATTTATAGTACAAACTTTATAGGAACTGGCTCAGATAGATTTATAGTACAAACTTTATAGGAACTGGCTCAGATAGATTTATAGTACAAACTTTATAGGTACTGGCTCAGATAGATTTATAGTACAAACTTTATAGGAACTGGCTCAGATAGATTTATAGTACAAACTTTATAGGAACTGGCTCAGATAGATTTATAGTACAAACTTTATAGGAACTGGCTCAGATAGATTTATAGTACAAACTTTATAGGTACTGGCTCAGATAGATTTATAGTACAAACTTTATAGGAACTGGCTCAGATAGATTTATAGTACAAACTTTATAGGAACTGGCTCAGATAGATTTATAGTACAAACTTTATAGGAACTGGCTCAGATAGATTTATAGTACAAACTTTATAGGAACTGGCTCAGATAGATTTATAGTACAAACTTTATAGGTACTGGCTCAGATAGATTTATAGTACAAACTTTATAGGAACTGGCTCAGATAGATTTATAGTACAAACTTTATAGGAACTGGCTCAGATAGATTTATAGTACAAACTTTATAGGAACTGGCTCAGATAGATTTATAGTACAAACTTTATAGGAACTGGCTCAGATAGATTTATAGTACAAACTTTATAGGAACTGGCTCAGATAGATTTATAGTACAAACTTTATAGGAACTGGCTCAGATAGATTTATAGTACAAACTTTATAGGTACTGGCTCAGATAGATTTATAGTACAAACTTTATAGGAACTGGCTCAGATAGATTTATAGTACAAACTTTATAGGAACTGGCTCAGATAGATTTATAGTACAAACTTTATAGGAACTGGCTCAGATAGATTTATAGTACAAACTTTATAGGAACTGGCTCAGATAGATTTATAGTACAAACTTTATAGGTACTGGCTCAGATAGATTTATAGTACAAACTTTATAGGAACTGGCTCAGATAGATTTATAGTACAAACTTTATAGGAACTGGCTCAGATAGATTTATAGTACAAACTTTATAGGAACTGGCTCAGATAGATTTATAGTACAAACTTTATAGGAACTGGCTCAGATAGATTTATAGTACAAACTTTATAGGAACTGGCTCAGATAGATTTATAGTACAAACTTTATAGGTACTGGCTCAGATAGATTTATAGTACAAACTTTATAGGTACTGGCTCAGATAGATTTATAGTACAAACTTTATAGGAACTGGCTCAGATAGATTTATAGTACAAACTTTATACGAACTGGCTCAGATAGATTTATAGTACAAACTTTATAGGTACTGGCTCAGATAGATTTATAGTACAAACTTTATAGGTACTGGCTCAGATAGATTTATAGTACAAACTTTATAGGAACTGGCTCAGATAGATTTATAGTACAAACTTTATAGGAACTGGCTCAGATAGATTTATAGTACAAACTTTATAGGTACTGGCTCAGATAGATTTATAGTACAAACTTTATAGGAACTGGCTCAGATAGATTTATAGTACAAACTTTATAGGAACTGGCTCAGATAGATTTATAGTACAAACTTTATAGGAACTGGCTCAGATAGATTTATAGTACAAACTTTATAGGTACTGGCTCAGATAGATTTATAGTACAAACTTTATAGGTACTGGCTCAGATAGATTTATAGTACAAACTTTATAGGAACTGGCTCAGATAGATTTATAGTACAAACTTTATAGGAACTGGCTCAGATAGATTTATAGTACAAACTTTATAGGAACTGGCTCAGATAGATTTATAGTACAAACTTTATAGGAACTGGCTCAGATAGATTTATAGTACAAACTTTATAGGAACTGGCTCAGATAGATTTATAGTACAAACTTTATAGGAACTGGCTCAGATAGATTTATAGTACAAACTTTATAGGTACTGGCTCAGATAGATTTATAGTACAAACTTTATAGGAACTGGCTCAGATAGATTTATAGTACAAACTTTATAGGAACTGGCTCAGATAGATTTATAGTACAAACTTTATAGGTACTGGCTCAGATAGATTTATAGTACAAACTTTATAGGAACTGGCTCAGATAGATTTATAGTACAAACTTTATAGGAACTGGCTCAGATAGATTTATAGTACAAACTTTATAGGAACTGGCTCAGATAGATTTATAGTACAAACTTTATAGGAACTGGCTCAGATAGATTTATAGTACAAACTTTATAGGAACTGGCTCAGATAGATTTATAGTACAAACTTTATAGGAACTGGCTCAGATAGATTTATAGTACAAACTTTATAGGAACTGGCTCAGATAGATTTATAGTACAAACTTTATAGGAACTGGCTCAGATAGATTTATAGTACAAACTTTATAGGAACTGGCTCAGATAGATTTATAGTACAAACTTTATAGGTACTGGCTCAGATAGATTTATAGTACAAACTTTATAGGAACTGGCTCAGATAGATTTATAGTACAAACTTTATAGGAACTGGCTCAGATAGATTTATAGTACAAACTTTATAGGAACTGGCTCAGATAGATTTATAGTACAAACTTTATAGGAACTGGCTCAGATAGATTTATAGTACAAACTTTATAGGTACTGGCTCAGATAGATTTATAGTACAAACTTTATAGGAACTGGCTCAGATAGATTTATAGTACAAACTTTATAGGAACTGGCTCAGATAGATTTATAGTACAAACTTTATAGGAACTGGCTCAGATAGATTTATAGTACAAACTTTATAGGAACTGGCTCAGATAGATTTATAGTACAAACTTTATAGGAACTGGCTCAGATAGATTTATAGTACAAACTTTATAGGTACTGGCTCAGATAGATTTATAGTACAAACTTTATAGGAACTGGCTCAGATAGATTTATAGTACAAACTTTATAGGAACTGGCTCAGATAGATTTATAGTACAAACTTTATAGGTACTGGCTCAGATAGATTTATAGTACAAACTTTATAGGAACTGGCTCAGATAGATTTATAGTACAAACTTTATAGGAACTGGCTCAGATAGATTTATAGTACAAACTTTATAGGTACTGGCTCAGATAGATTTATAGTACAAACTTTATAGGAACTGGCTCAGATAGATTTATAGTACAAACTTTATAGGAACTGGCTCAGATAGATTTATAGTACAAACTTTATAGGAACTGGCTCAGATAGATTTATAGTACAAACTTTATAGGAACTGGCTCAGATAGATTTATAGTACAAACTTTATAGGAACTGGCTCAGATAGATTTATAGTACAAACTTTATAGGAACTGGCTCAGATAGATTTATAGTACAAACTTTATAGGAACTGGCTCAGATAGATTTATAGTACAAACTTTATAGGAACTGGCTCAGATAGATTTATAGTACAAACTTTATAGGAACTGGCTCAGATAGATTTATAGTACAAACTTTATAGGAACTGGCTCAGATAGATTTATAGTACAAACTTTATAGGAACTGGCTCAGATAGATTTATAGTACAAACTTTATAGGTACTGGCTCAGATAGATTTATAGTACAAACTTTATAGGAACTGGCTCAGATAGATTTATAGTACAAACTTTATAGGAACTGGCTCAGATAGATTTATAGTACAAACTTTATAGGAACTGGCTCAGATAGATTTATAGTACAAACTTTATAGGAACTGGCTCAGATAGATTTATAGTACAAACTTTATAGGAACTGGCTCAGATAGATTTATAGTACAAACTTTATAGGAACTGGCTCAGATAGATTTATAGTACAAACTTTATAGGTACTGGCTCAGATAGATTTATAGTACAAACTTTATAGGAACTGGCTCAGATAGATTTATAGTACAAACTTTATAGGAACTGGCTCAGATAGATTTATAGTACAAACTTTATAGGAACTGGCTCAGATAGATTTATAGTACAAACTTTATAGGTACTGGCTCAGATAGATTTATAGTACAAACTTTATAGGAACTGGCTCAGATAGATTTATAGTACAAACTTTATAGGAACTGGCTCAGATAGATTTATAGTACAAACTTTATAGGAACTGGCTCAGATAGATTTATAGTACAAACTTTATAGGAACTGGCTCAGATAGATTTATAGTACAAACTTTATAGGAACTGGCTCAGATAGATTTATAGTACAAACTTTATAGGTACTGGCTCAGATAGATTTATAGTACAAACTTTATAGGAACTGGCTCAGATAGATTTATAGTACAAACTTTATAGGAACTGGCTCAGATAGATTTATAGTACAAACTTTATAGGAACTGGCTCAGATAGATTTATAGTACAAACTTTATAGGAACTGGCTCAGATAGATTTATAGTACAAACTTTATAGGAACTGGCTCAGATAGATTTATAGTACAAACTTTATAGGTACTGGCTCAGATAGATTTATAGTACAAACTTTATAGGAACTGGCTCAGATAGATTTATAGTACAAACTTTATAGGTACTGGCTCAGATAGATTTATAGTACAAACTTTATAGGAACTGGCTCAGATAGATTTATAGTACAAACTTTATAGGTACTGGCTCAGATAGATTTATAGTACAAACTTTATAGGAACTGGCTCAGATAGATTTATAGTACAAACTTTATAGGTACTGGCTCAGATAGATTTATAGTACAAACTTTATAGGAACTGGCTCAGATAGATTTATAGTACAAACTTTATAGGTACTGGCTCAGATAGATTTATAGTACAAACTTTATAGGAACTGGCTCAGATAGATTTATAGTACAAACTTTATAGGTACTGGCTCAGATAGATTTATAGTACAAACTTTATAGGTACTGGCTCAGATAGATTTATAGTACAAACTTTATAGGAACTGGCTCAGATAGATTTATAGTACAAACTTTATAGGAACTGGCTCAGATAGATTTATAGTACAAACTTTATAGGAACTGGCTCAGATAGATTTATAGTACAAACTTTATAGGTACTGGCTCAGATAGATTTATAGTACAAACTTTATAGGAACTGGCTCAGATAGATTTATAGTACAAACTTTATAGGTACTGGCTCAGATAGATTTATAGTACAAACTTTATAGGTACTGGCTCAGATAGATTTATAGTACAAACTTTATAGGAACTGGCTCAGATAGATTTATAGTACAAACTTTATAGGAACTGGCTCAGATAGATTTATAGTACAAACTTTATAGGTACTGGCTCAGATAGATTTATAGTACAAACTTTATAGGAACTGGCTCAGATAGATTTATAGTACAAACTTTATAGGAACTGGCTCAGATAGATTTATAGTACAAACTTTATAGGAACTGGCTCAGATAGATTTATAGTACAAACTTTATAGGAACTGGCTCAGATAGATTTATAGTACAAACTTTATAGGAACTGGCTCAGATAGATTTATAGTACAAACTTTATAGGAACTGGCTCAGATAGATTTATAGTACAAACTTTATAGGAACTGGCTCAGATAGATTTATAGTACAAACTTTATAGGTACTGGCTCAGATAGATTTATAGTACAAACTTTATAGGTACTGGCTCAGATAGATTTATAGTACAAACTTTATAGGAACTGGCTCAGATAGATTTATAGTACAAACTTTATAGGTACTGGCTCAGATAGATTTATAGTACAAACTTTATAGGAACTGGCTCAGATAGATTTATAGTACAAACTTTATAGGAACTGGCTCAGATAGATTTATAGTACAAACTTTATAGGAACTGGCTCAGATAGATTTATAGTACAAACTTTATAGGTACTGGCTCAGATAGATTTATAGTACAAACTTTATAGGAACTGGCTCAGATAGATTTATAGTACAAACTTTATAGGAACTGGCTCAGATAGATTTATAGTACAAACTTTATAGGAACTGGCTCAGATAGATTTATAGTACAAACTTTATAGGTACTGGCTCAGATAGATTTATAGTACAAACTTTATAGGAACTGGCTCAGATAGATTTATAGTACAAACTTTATAGGTACTGGCTCAGATAGATTTATAGTACAAACTTTATAGGAACTGGCTCAGATAGATTTATAGTACAAACTTTATAGGAACTGGCTCAGATAGATTTATAGTACAAACTTTATAGGTACTGGCTCAGATAGATTTATAGTACAAACTTTATAGGAACTGGCTCAGATAGATTTATAGTACAAACTTTATAGGTACTGGCTCAGATAGATTTATAGTACAAACTTTATAGGAACTGGCTCAGATAGATTTATAGTACAAACTTTATAGGTACTGGCTCAGATAGATTTATAGTACAAACTTTATAGGAACTGGCTCAGATAGATTTATAGTACAAACTTTATAGGAACTGGCTCAGATAGATTTATAGTACAAACTTTATAGGTACTGGCTCAGATAGATTTATAGTACAAACTTTATAGGAACTGGCTCAGATAGATTTATAGTACAAACTTTATAGGAACTGGCTCAGATAGATTTATAGTACAAACTTTATAGGAACTGGCTCAGATAGATTTATAGTACAAACTTTATAGGTACTGGCTCAGATAGATTTATAGTACAAACTTTATAGGAACTGGCTCAGATAGATTTATAGTACAAACTTTATAGGAACTGGCTCAGATAGATTTATAGTACAAACTTTATAGGAACTGGCTCAGATAGATTTATAGTACAAACTTTATAGGTACTGGCTCAGATAGATTTATAGTACAAACTTTATAGGAACTGGCTCAGATAGATTTATAGTACAAACTTTATAGGAACTGGCTCAGATAGATTTATAGTACAAACTTTATAGGAACTGGCTCAGATAGATTTATAGTACAAACTTTATAGGTACTGGCTCAGATAGATTTATAGTACAAACTTTATAGGAACTGGCTCAGATAGATTTATAGTACAAACTTTATAGGTACTGGCTCAGATAGATTTATAGTACAAACTTTATAGGAACTGGCTCAGATAGATTTATAGTACAAACTTTATAGGAACTGGCTCAGATAGATTTATAGTACAAACTTTATAGGAACTGGCTCAGATAGATTTATAGTACAAACTTTATAGGTACTGGCTCAGATAGATTTATAGTACAAACTTTATAGGTACTGGCTCAGATAGATTTATAGTACAAACTTTATAGGTACTGGCTCAGATAGATTTATAGTACAAACTTTATAGGTACTGGCTCAGATAGATTTATAGTACAAACTTTATAGGTACTGGCTCAGATAGATTTATAGTACAAACTTTATAGGAACTGGCTCAGATAGATTTATAGTACAAACTTTATAGGAACTGGCTCAGATAGATTTATAGTACAAACTTTATAGGAACTGGCTCAGATAGATTTATAGTACAAACTTTATAGGTACTGGCTCAGATAGATTTATAGTACAAACTTTATAGGTACTGGCTCAGATAGATTTATAGTACAAACTTTATAGGTACTGGCTCAGATAGATTTATAGTACAAACTTTATAGGAACTGGCTCAGATAGATTTATAGTACAAACTTTATAGGAACTGGCTCAGATAGATTTATAGTACAAACTTTATAGGTACTGGCTCAGATAGATTTATAGTACAAACTTTATAGGTACTGGCTCAGATAGATTTATAGTACAAACTTTATAGGAACTGGCTCAGATAGATTTATAGTACAAACTTTATAGGTACTGGCTCAGATAGATTTATAGTACAAACTTTATAGGTACTGGCTCAGATAGATTTATAGTACAAACTTTATAGGTACTGGCTCAGATAGATTTATAGTACAAACTTTATAGGTACTGGCTCAGATAGATTTATAGTACAAACTTTATAGGAACTGGCTCAGATAGATTTATAGTACAAACTTTATAGGTACTGGCTCAGATAGATTTATAGTACAAACTTTATAGGTACTGGCTCAGATAGATTTATAGTACAAACTTTATAGGTACTGGCTCAGATAGATTTATAGTACAAACTTTATAGGTACTGGCTCAGATAGATTTATAGTACAAACTTTATAGGTACTGGCTCAGATAGATTTATAGTACAAACTTTATAGGAACTGGCTCAGATAGATTTATAGTACAAACTTTATAGGAACTGGCTCAGATAGATTTATAGTACAAACTTTATAGGTACTGGCTCAGATAGATTTATAGTACAAACTTTATAGGAACTGGCTCAGATAGATTTATAGTACAAACTTTATAGGAACTGGCTCAGATAGATTTATCTCGATAAACTTTACAACATATATAAAATTTGGCTTCAAAGATTTGCGACAAAATTACGATTCGCAATATAAATTTGGCTCTTATAGTAGTTAACTTGGTGTAGACCTTGAGTGTAACATTTTTTTTTTTGGGGGGGGGGGGGGGTATACCCCCCCTCAGGTAAAATTTTCAAATTGTTGTTTCTTTATTTCATCTAGAGCAGAATTTAATGAGGAATACAAATCTGAAAACCGCTTAGTGAGACCTCTTTCAGTTCTCGAGTTATCACTGTTTTTCCGTATGACGGTCTGTCCGTCAAATTGTAAGAAAGACAGAAGACCGACATACAGACAGATAGACTAGATTCCACCAAAAATTAAAACCGACATCGGAAATGAAATCAGCGACCCCGAAAACCCCCGTGGCTCATTCCATGAAAAGGTCAACCTCCCCACTAATTTCTAAAAATGAGATGTAGCTTTGAATTTATACTTATTTTAGGTCAAAATTTATCGTACTTTATGATTTCAGTGCTAAAAATTGTATCAACACAGGTGGTTTATCAAAAATAGTCGAATTACAAATTATGCACCTGCTCTGCACAAAATGTGAATAAAAGTGTGCAAAAGTTTCGTTTCCTGTAGGCACTTCCTATGACCAATAAATTAACCTTTCTGAGCATGTACCAAATCAAAAACAAACCCATTTTCGAATTTTTTTGGTTTCATTTAATTTCACCAGTGTTTCATTCCTCTGTAATGAAATCGATAAAGTTAATCTTGTGATGTCCCATACTTTACCTAAAATAGTGAATTTTTTATTTTATTCACAGATGTGTAACTCAGCCTAATCACCCAGTGGAATGCAAAGCACGTTTGTGTTGCGTCATCGTATAAAACAATTAGTTTCATCTTCACTCCCTCAGAAATATCATGGCGGCCAATTGAAAATTGTCCCATACTTTACCATTAAAATGGCGATTATATTAGTGCACTGTATTAATGTAATATGTGAAGCCATGAGTGATATAATACTCTAAGGTCATAGTCGGCCGTAAGAATAGGAGTCTATATTTGAACTGAGAATCATTCCTCAGTCAAGAAATCTTTGGGTTTATGCATGTAAAGTCCCATACTTTACCAAAAAATAGTGAAATTTTTAATTTATACACCGAGAAGTAGTCTAACTCAGCCCAATCACCCAGTGGAATGCAAAGCACGTTTGTGTTGCGTCATCTTAAGAAACAATTACCTGTAGTTTCATAATCTACTCCCTCAGAAACATCATGACGGCCAATTGAAAATTGTCCCATACTTTACCATTATAATGGCGATTACATTTTAGTGCACTGTATTAATGTAATATATGAAACCTGGAGGGCAGGAGTGTTATAATGCTTTAGGGTGATAGTAGGGGGAAGCATAGAAGTATGTATTTGAACTAAGAATCATTCATCAGTTAACTAATCTTTGAGTTTATGCATGTAAAGTCCCGTACTTTACAACAAATTTCAAAAAATTTAGTTTTTTAGCAGATAAGAAGATCGGTAAGTACAGTAATTGATACATTTTCAGAAAAATGGAAAGAATTTCTAAACTTTTTACAGACTACATGTGTACCAAGTTTGGTTATATTTCATCAATGATTGGCGGACTTATTTCGGTTTTATCAAAATTTTGAAACTATCGGTACCAACAGACAGACTGTCTGATATGTGACCTTTAATTCCTTAAACTTCAGATTATTTCCAAACTTTTGACAGACTTCATACGTACCAGGTTTGGTTTAATTTCATCTAAAAATGACCGAGTTATACAGTATTAGCGGTCAAAAATTTGACAGATGACATACAACTCCTCAAGGGCACATATGCTAAGACTTCGGGTCAATTTGTGGGCCGCCCCACATTTTGTATCCATATCTTGGTTGGAAATACTTAGTTGCACTTTATTATCACTAATTATCCAGAAATTACTGTTAGTTAAGTGTAAGAGACCATTTTGACCATAAAATTCGTACAGGTCCCGTACTTTACTTAGCAATGTCCCATACTTTACCACACAAACCACACTGTAAAAAATTAGCAATGCAGCAATTCGTCTTATATTTATATTTTTATTTAAGCTTAATAATACAGCTTTATCCTAAACATCAACTCAACACTGTACCTGCGCACAATTCGCTAAATTATAGAATTGAAATCATAAAATAAAAAAAACCATTTCGTACGAATCCGTACTTTACCTTAATTGGACAAGCTGGTGTTTT